>CALNHX010010007.1:0-44226 GCA_940337035.1 Agriotes lineatus
CACGTATATTAGACCGACATAACATATACGTTTATCGTACACGTTTAATAAATATACTATATCCAAAAATTTACCAAAATATGGTGGAATACACGTATATTAAACTATAACGTTTTCTGGCGTGTTGCTTGGGAAAGATAGTGCATAATAATAATAACCACCATTTTGATAGTGTGAGTGTAAGAACAACGTTTTTTTCAGTGTTTTATTTTTATGTTTCCTATTAAGTTTTATTTTACTTTTAGTTTCCTTTATTAATGATGGTTTAATGTATTTCTTTAATATTGAATGTTTCGTATTTGTTAGTTAGGAAAAAATAAAATAAATAAAGTAATGAATTGCCTTTTCCAGCAAGCATCCCCCCCGCTCCCCGCTCCGCTAAAAATTAATTAGGAAAAAAAATTAAAAATACATTTAAAAAACATCAAGAAATGAATTACTTGTTCCAGCAAGCACCCCCCCTCCCCTCCCCTCCGCTACCCTTTCGTAGCTTGTCCCGAAATTGTTATTTTCAAATATGGCAACCCTACTCCAGTAAGAAGTTATAGGGCCTTGAAGTTCATTTTTTTATTTCTTGTTTTTATTTTAATTTCCACAAATGTAAAGACATCGATTTCAACTTAGATGCACATATTTACTATTATGTACTTCACTAATGAGCACATTTACTTAAACTGTAGTACCTACGTCTAGAAACTTAGAAAGTATCTGGAAAAGTATTTTTTTTAACTTCTTAAAAATAACATTGGACATATAGGATTGTCTTTTGTTTTATCCATGACCTACTATCCCGACACTACGTACACAAAATTTTAAAGACCCAGGATACTTTTTAGAGGTACTATAGATTTGACTGTCAAAACTGACGGAAAACCTAACCTGATAACCTTGAATTTGACATAGACATACAGTGCCACCAACTTACTATTCATAACGAAACTCCGGCGAGCCGCTGGCGAACGACTATGCATATGGGTGTAAATGTCTCTGTCACCAACGTCATTAATTGATATATCATTGTTGTTCACCAGATTACAATCACTACCCATTGTTTTTATGATCATGGCTACTTGATAATTGCACGTTTTAATGAAAACCTAAAACTTTGATAGGTATTTTGAGGCAAATGGTTGCTTTTAAGCTTACGAACTAAGAGTACCTTATTTTTACGCTTTCTAGTTTTGTTTCAGATAATAACCAAAAATATTACATATCAAAGCTAGAGCTAAAAAATATTTTAGTTAGGTTAAGTGCCTCCTACAGTCAACTCTAGTTTATGCTATTTTTTTCCTTAGTGCAGTACACACACAATAGAAGCGTAGAAGTGTAACAAAGTTGAAATAAGAAACAAAATATTGAACTTCAAGGCCTTATAACTTCTTACTGGAGGGACTTTGTACAAAGGTCAGTAGGTTTATTATAACTAAGGAATCTATGACCAATCGGAGTCCTAATCTTTTTGAGACACCCTTTATATCTTTACAAGAAGTTTTAAGACTTTAGTAGACTTTAGCTATTGTAACATTATTCTTGTTACTAATTATTTGTTATGAAAAAAACCTGTGGGACAATGTTTAGGTAACAGATTATACAGGTTGCTTAAAATTGTATGGACCATGGCAATTCCTTGAGGTGGAAAAGGTTCAAATAATATTTGCCATAATAGTAGTTAGTTAGTAGTGTTTCTGGGGGAACTGATTTCATCAAGCAAGTAGGCTCTTTTTGCCAACCCCGTGGACAAGGTCTAGGTATGCAGTCCTACTTAGAATTTTGCCAAGACTAAGGAGTTCCAACCCTAGCAAGGAATCGTTTACGTGCTACACATCATAGTAACATGGGACCCACGGCTTTACATCACTTCCGAATGATGGCATTCTGTAGAGGTTTTCATCCACATTTTAAATTTTTTAAAAACCTCACTGGGATTGGGGATTGAACACTTCTCGACCCTTAAATCAGTAGCCAGAATGCTTAACCTCTGAGCTATGGATCCCGGCGCCATAAGAGTAACCGAAATAGAAAATGCAATAATTACTACTTGTTGCCTAGCCAACAAAGTAAATATTGCATTTTCAATTTCGGTTACTCCTATGACAAATATTATTTGAACTTGTTTCAACTCATGGAATTACCATGTTCCGTACAATTTTAGGCAACCTGTATGTATGTATCACTATCAAGCATAAAAAACTTGACTAAAATAAAAGAAATTATTATAAATTTAATACCAATATTCTAAGGATTCAGAATCAAACTTATGGCTTGCTGGAGAATAGATAGTTTGTTATAGTTATTTATGTATGTGTTTTGAACGAATTGTTGAAAAAACTTTCAGTGAAATATATATTTTCATTAGAATTCGGACGAGTGTCGACAGCTTTAATATAAAAATATGCATTGTAGTAATTTCTCTGTTATTCTCCTATGGAATAATAATAACATTTGATAAAACACGAGATACCATCGATACCTTAGCATCTCTTGTAAGTAGGTAGGTACTTATTAATCTCTTGTCAGGTAACATTAAAACTGAATTTGATAGACAAAATACTGTATAAAATTGACCAAACACTCTGCAGCTTTCACAATAATACAAAACCGCCTCTAGAAAAACAGAATAGCTTCTCCAAGCAATGACTACAACAACCTCTATGACTAAGGGCCGGTTGTAGAAAGCAACGTTAAGTCTGGCGTTAGCTAACGCGACGTCAAAGTGAACAAAAACGAATCAAATCTCAAATCTTTATGGTAACTAATACATTAGTAAACAAAATTTGATGCGATTTTGTTCACTTTGACACGATGTTAGCTAACACGAGACTTAACATTGCTTTCTGCAACCGGCCCTAAAAGTCTTATAATAAGGTGTGTACAAGTAGGGGTCCTTAAATATGCACTTCCTGAAAATTTTTCGTGAAAACATATTAAAAAATACTAGTAATATCCAAAAATAATGCAATTACTACATGCTAGAAAAACTTTAGGACAAAGAAAACAAATGGCGTAAAACAATCGTGTCCAGAAGCAGCAGGAACTTCTAAGACTAACTCTAATAGAAAAGATAAGACGGCAAGCAATTACAAACCTAGTAACTCATGTGATGGATCAAAAAATCTTCAAACCACTGCACACACCGATGCGGTCTTGAACAAGATTAAATGTGGTTTGCGACGTTATGGTAATTCAATTGCATGGTTTAGAAGACTAAGCATTATATTAATTCAACTTCCAGTTGTAGACAATCCAGCCTGCTTCTTAGAGAAGAAACGTGAATACTTTGCAAAGAAAAATGTTAGCAACAAAATAGACCGACAACTCAAGAAGGATCATCAATGGTGCTACAAAGTATTGATATTTGGTCTTGAGCAATCTGGAAAATCAACTATCATTAATCAAATGCGAATTTTGCATGGCAGCGGGTTTAGCGACGAAGAAAAAGAAGAAATAGCTAAAAATATTAAACGAAACGTTAAAGATGCTATTTTAGCTCTTTTAACCGCAATGTCTTGGTTAGTGCCTTCAGTAAAGCTAGAAAAAATAGAAAATCAAGTAAGAGTAGATTACATACATTATTGTATTTCTACACCTACATTTGATTATTCACTTACATTTTTCGAACACATAGAAGCCTTATGGGAAGACAAAGGAATACAAGAAGCATATGAAAGGAGAAATGAATATAATCTTTTCGATTGTGCCAAATACTTCTTCAATAGAATCAGTGTTATCAAAGAGAAGAACTATGTGCCTACTCAAGCAGATATATTGCACTGCCATACTACACATGACAAAGGTATTTTTGATATTCATTTTAAATGCAGTTTGAAAGAAGATTGTGATTTTGGTGGTCCAAAAACTATAGTAGGTCATTTTCATGTCTCTGAAATAGTCAATCAAGCAATTAAACCTCATCTATGGACATATTTCCACGACCTTTCGGTACTAATTTTTGTGGCAGCCTGCAATACGTATGACGTAGTACGAAGGAATGATGAGCCAACAAATAACCGTCTGCGGGAAAGCATAGAATTATTTAAATGTGTTGGCGAAAACAAATGGACGAGTTGTGTCCCTATAATTTTGTTTCTCAACAAAGAAGACTTGCTCTCTGAAAAAGTTATAGCGGGCAAAAACAAATTGGAGAACTACTTCCCAGACTTTGCTGAATATAAGACTCCTCAGCTGACATATTTTCAGGTAAATGATCCTGAGGAGGTAATTCGGCATAAATGCTTTATCCTGGAAAAATTTCTTCAGCATAGTTACAGGGAATCAATGCCTTACTTTTACTTTCATTTTACTAGTGCCGTAAATACTAAAAATATTGCAAGTGTTGTGAATACATGTACCAGCATCATCCGCAACTTATATAAGGATACTTATTCATTGATATAACCATGTTCTGTATTCTATTTATATTTGCTTTGTTAACTGCAGTTAAGTGTACATGATGCTGTCTTTGAACTACGAGGGAGGGATGATAGGTGGTTAGCCTCCACATATTCTAAATATGTTTATATAAATGTATATTCCTCTCATACAATTAACCTTTTACGTTGTACTACTATTATAAAAAAATAAAATATCAAACACATAAAATACTGAGTATTCACTTAATGTTGTGCTATTATAACGAGAAGAAATTAATGTATTGTAATAGAAAGCCATTGAAAGGTGCTCGAATGCAATGAAATAAATAGCCTGCAGGTGGTAAACTAAAGTTTACTTTGTTGTGTAGGGGCACCACAGACCATAGTGAGGAGGAATAAACCTCGATAAAAAATTACGGTCCTCCAAGTTGGGGGTTGAGGACAAGCTAGCAACTCCTATGTAAAAAATCTAAAAATTTCGACAGAGGGGGGGGGAGTAAGCCAAACTGGTTAGCTGTGTTCTGTTTGGCTTCCCCAATAAAAATTAAAACTATCAACAAATAAATACCCCAGTGTTCATTAAAAGTTGTGTAATTTATTAAGGAGCGTCTTCTGGAACCTGTGGAAGTTTAGCTGGTGCTTGATAGTACTTCCGCCCAGGTAAAAAAGTGCGTCGAAGTTGGTCGTTTAGTAGTTGACGGGTTTGGAATGAGTTTTGGATGAGCAGGCAGCGTAATTGAAACGTGAAGCGAGTGTGAACGAAGCAACAGCTTGTCCTGAAGCAGTTTGAAGCCCTAGGTCATGGCAAATACCAGCGTATATACATCAAACAAGTAGAGACACTCATGCCAAATGTTGAAACCTGTCTAGAGTGCCTGGGACAGTGACTTAGGGGGTAGTTCTAAGCTTGACTATCAGATGGCAGTACAAAGTTCTACCAATCAGAGCCACTTACTGTGATATATGTGATAAAGTAGTGTCGCCATCTGTTAGTACTATCGGAGAGTACCCCCAGGAGCCGTTCAAGGTCATTCAAATCGGTATTGACCAAAAATGGAAAGGTGGCAGGGCCTGGAAACATCATCATTGAACTGGTGAAATATGGACCAGATACGCTGAAGGAGTTTCTAGTAGAAATATTCAATAAATGTTTGTTGGAAAGAGACAATATTCCATAAGATTGGAATTTAGCATATATAACCCCAATTTTAAAAAACAAAGTCTGTCAGAATAATCGATAAATAAGCATTAATGTTGTATGGCAGGATACTTTAGAAAAGGATTGAAAGTAAGATAGAAGATTTAGAAGAGTAATTTGTCCTACAGCACATAATGGAGAAACGTAAAGACAGACACTTGCCCACTCGTCTTATATTCGTTGATCTGGAAAAAGCTTATCACACAATCCCTGTAAAAAAGCTTTTTTAAACATTGATGAATGTAAATAGTTACCCTAGAACAATATCACCTCACTCCCATTCAAACTCCTCCCCTTGAGAAGTCACAGGCCTGTTTTAGAACTCCGCAGCCTTGGCGATTGGAATCAGGCTCGGTGAGACCATTCACAGTTGGGCACCAAATTATTTGTGCTCTACTCAGAATCACAGACCTAAGAGATAAAATTACAAGGTCAACACATCACCAAGACATAATTACAATGGTTGCTACGCAAGCACAAAAAGGCGCGCTCCAACTTTGTAACCCGAAGCCGGGGCAAGTTGAGCATTGCACCGTTAAAACGAGTGTACGAAGCACCAGCCTTTACACCGCAAGATAAATGAAGTTACAGATAATACATACATACGCAAGAGAAAGTAAAAACAAATGCAATGACCCTCAATGACACAATGAAGCAACATCGGGGTAGACAAATCAGAGGGCCATAAATCCCTTTGCTGATGTAACCCTCGAAGACAAAATGGCGGTTATCGCATGTGATGGCAAGGGATTCTAACCCAGCCAAATAGACGAGTCCAAATCTTCCATTGATGCAGTAGGATAGAAGTAAATACAAACGCGACAGGGACAAAAAACGAAGCATCCTTACGTAGTCATGCACTATATTAATTTGAATACCACTTCTTTGTGCATTGCTTTGTATGTGTGGAAATTGTATCATATTTTATTAAAATGTTCTTATCCACAACGTATTTATTACTTCTATTTACGCGAATGTAAACCAGCAACCAAATTGGCATTGCTTGCATAAAGAAAGCCACGCACAAATCGCATTTTTTCGTACTTGCCGATTATACAGACTTGTGATTTTCATTATACTCATACATATAAATTATGTTACTTATACTTTTTAGAAGAGTTAATTTGGTTTTAGTTTTTATCACAAACTCTATTAGAATGGTATGAAACTTGTATTTTATTTTAATACCTAAACTTAAAATGAAAAAGAAAATAAAAGCTATCAAGTTATAAATAGAAATTAATGGTATAGCTATGGTAGGGCAATTCAATGTGGGCCCCAAATTTTTCATAAAACCGTAACGGCCCTTTTTAATCTCGGCGTTAGAAGAAGAACTACACAGCGACGCCTATAATTGGCCTAACGGCTGTTGGCTGAGTGCGAATTAAATAAATCAATAAATAAATAAATAAGCCTGCTTCCTTTTCCGGACTAATTTTCTTAGCTGTACGTAATTTTGGTAGGAGTAGAGCTAACTGCACGCTGAGTTTTAGGCAACGCTGAGTTCGAGTTTGACGGATACTTCCACCTGGCATCTCGAGGCTCGAGGTGTGTTAAGTTCGGCCGGTGGCCTTATGGGATCTGAAGCCCACGTGTTTCTAAGAACATCCAGGTGGAATGTTTATTAAAAAGCAATGCAAACGTCGTCTACGCCATCCGGGCTTAAGTGCAAACAATAATTTTCCAGCTTCTACGGGCCGTTATCTAACGTGAGGTCGAAACAAATCTTTAGCTCTGTCTATTTGTTTCGCCAATTACCCATCTGTTTCGGGCCAGCCCGTATATTTTCACTTGAGTTATAATCCGCTGTATTTCAAATAATATCAAATCTTGTTCCGCGCAATGGTACCGATTCTGGGCTTCCCGAATTGTTCGTTATGGCAGCGCGCCACTTTTCAGCTGTTTTCTCGCCGATACCTTGTTTAGCGAGCACTTCTTTCCTGTATTTCAACGAAGCAACAGGCTTCTGTGAAATCATTGTGCGTTCTATTGCACTACAATTAATGAATTTCGTTTCCGAGAGCTGATAACCTAAATCAGGTATGATTGCGCTTCTTTGTTCATTATTCACATATTAATTCCCCTCTCCTTAGGTCTTAAATAATAGTTTGAACCAGCAAATTCAATCTGGACACCGAGACGCCTTAATTATCGATTCCGCCGAATGAAGTTCATCTTAAACATCTGAACCTGGGATTTGATTCTGCTTCGATCACGGGCCATTAAGAGAACTTTGGTAGTTCAAATCAGCAACCCTAGCCAGCTTTTCCGCCCACACTTAACAGGCGCCCACATCCAAGGTTAGTGCCTATCTTGGCAGTTATCATTCATTTTGAAAGCAGATGACCAAACCGGCCTTAGAATTTATCTGACTCGGCTGGTTACAATTATTCACCACTAAGCATAATTAATATCAGAAATTTTATTTCCAAAACCTACCACTGTCAAGTTTGCAATTACAGTCTTGATTATAACTTAATTATATAGTTTATTTTAACATATGCTTTTATTTGATATGTATTTGATGTTTACGATATTTAAACTCGATCAATCATTGAACTATAATTTTGATGTTTATTAGGCAGTTTGTAAAAGGTTCTTACACCCCTCTTGAATTCAATAACCGGGTAAACGGTTGAACGATATGAGAGAAATAAGCTTATTCCTTGAGTGATTTGATATTCAAACTTAATTTGGGAACCCGAAAGGGGTTTTAACTTTGATGCGTGCTGCATCCTTCAATTTATTTACACTACTGTATTATGACATTTCGATTATACTTAAATCAATCTTAATGTTTATTACTAACTTTACAAGACAACTGATAATTGATTATTAAATAAACGCTAGTTGCTTGTAGTTATTTTAATAATTACTTGAAATCTTCGGATTTTTGGCGCCCTGTTTTTTTTTAAAGAGATTACAGGGATACAGTTGATGATTAGACCCACGACTAAATCGCCGAAAGTGAGTTAGCTCGGCCATCGCGGTAAGTAAAGGCTTTTCAGAGCTGCCGTGGTGTATAAACTGTAAGGGGGTTGATCTGCGATTTTGAGTACCATTGATTATTATTAGTAATCAATCGCAGGTCGGCTTCTTTATTGTTTCAAGCTTCGCTTACCATGCGCTCGAATACTCTCTACACTCTCGAAAGCTCTCCACGCCCTCGAACGCTCTCCACGCCTTTTCATTGCCCTACATCCGCTGCCTAGTCCCAATCCACGACATTCAATGCCGAGGGTTTGAGCTAGCTAGAGCCGTGACCGCCTTTCGTTTAAGGGTGGCATAAAACATGCAGAAAAATCAGATTTTGGTAACATAAATTCTGAAAAAAGTTTAAGCTCTGGGGGCTACTGCCTCTGGACTGCCTGCCTTGTATCCCCGCTATCCAATTTTTGTAAATTTAAGAATGTGTGGCATTCTCGTTTTTATATTCTAGTCAGTTTATTTTGCGCAATTTACAATATGTGTCGGTTCTTTTTCATATTTTTTTGTTACTTACTCTCTCTAGCCAAGATATTCGGAGTATTCTTCTAAAAACCACATCTAAAATGCCTATAGGTGATTCATAGTGTTCACATTGAGTATCCACGTTTCTGCGATAGTGAAGAACAAAAGTAAAGGGATCTATCTATGACTTCTATAATAAGGCCTCCTATATATTCAACCATACTCTCTCGTCCAATGTGATTACTGTTTATAAACGAAAAGGTGCAACGTTGTTGTTCGGGTGATTGATTTTTTGGCTACATTGATGTTTATACTTGACTGTTTTCCGGCATCACTAATTGTTTCTAGGAGCACCTGAAGGCATGTGATATTTTCGGTGAGTATTACGATTTTTCAGTTGCGTGTAGGGCTCCCTACGAATATGGCATGGAGATTAAAGAAGAGGGTGGGAAATATGCAACTTAGTTAGTGATATGAAAATTGATTTTAACCATTATCTTCTTAATTAGCATTTGATGTCTATCTTCAGACATATGCCTCTTCAAGTTCTGCTTCCCATTCATACATATTGTTTGCTCTTTGGATCCAGTTAAGGCCGGCCATCAATCAACTTCAAGCCGTTTGCCCATTTCATTGGCGGACTTCCTATACCTCTTTTGTATGTGTAGTGTGTGCAAGCTAATACAACTCTACTTTATCTGTTTTCATTCCTGCTACGTGCGCAGCAAATGCCCATTTTTGTTTTGCCTCGAATTGGACTGATTACATCCTTTACTCTGGCTTTCGGCCTTATCCATTCGTTTTTCTGTCTTTCAGTGATATTTCAAGCATGACACATTCCATGGTAGGTCGTTCTTTTATACTGTCGCGAACGGTGGCCAAGTGGGGGTTTAGCCAATGGCGCCAAAGCTGGAGCGTGAGAGCTCTCGACTCCGCACGAACGATGCGTGTACAGCCACAGTGGCTCATTTGCTATGAATCCTTGAGCTGTTCGAATCGCTATAATTCCATTGAAACAACAGCATTCATGAGCTTCTATAGTGAAATGGGATGATTTTTAAGTATTTAATCCGTCGGTATTGCATTTGCAAACTTTATACAGGTAGTCAACAAACACTCCAGAAACTTAAAAACTTACAAAATAATAGCAGAGCAGATGCAAGAAGCCTGTGCCTTCTCGGGAAATTGAAGAACAATTTAGTAACAGATTCCTGACATGTCACAAATAGGTAAATATAAAATCTTCCCGAAAAACAACTACCTATTCGCACCATTATCTCGTAACTATCACAAACCAAGTTTAAATACATAAAAATAAATAATGGAGGGGAAAAACAAGAAGATGACAATTAAATAAAATTTTAGGGAAGGAAGAAAAGTAAGTGATTACACTTGACAGATATTTGCAATTGAAAAGGGAAACATAAAAAATATGGTCGCTAAACTAAACCACAAAATTAAATCGTGTTGCAAGTGCAAATGCAAGTACTCGTATGTGAACATGCAACAACAAGAAGTAATCAAGCCAAATGTTGAAAATTAAACACAATCGAGAGAACATCCAAATAAAAAAAGAAACCATATAACGATGAAAAGCTTGAATTGATAGAACTATAGAACACTTAATAATCAATAATAGTAAATATAATAAAAAAATATGAAAGTTGTATAAACAGTAAAATAATATCCAGAAAGAATTTACTCCAAGTGACCGACGTGTTAAAGTAAAAATTGTAGTATAGGTACAGTAATCATGAAAATAGACACATCACATCAATTACGACAAACAGTTGCAAGTTGAAAAAAATAGACTCACAACGAATTGAGGCTGCAACTTCGTCAAGGCAGAAACGACGTAATTGCAAATCACCTGGAGGAGACGACTTTCCAAATAGAACTTGCCACGAGCAAGATAACAATTAGATTCAAGCCCACAAATACGAAAAACCAGCTTCAAATCGTACCAAATAAACGTGACGGTGTGGGCTCTTTTCTAAGTTATAAAAGGTTGTTAAAATTACTAGGGGGCGCCAAATAGTCTTTAAATACAACCGATATGTTCATTAGCTTACGAGAACTGTTACACACATGAAAATGCCCGTAGCCGAATTCGCCACAAACCTGAAACAAACTTAGAAAGATGTGCTACATAATTTACTTGCATTAGCCATACTACGTAAAACCAAGAATACCATGAATATAATTATATCAGGAACAGTAATAGGTACAACAGTTAGAGCCAACGCTACAGGTGAAACAGTGTTTCAAATGCTATAAGGAGTTTCAAAGCATTTAATTTACAAGAATTCGTCTAAGAAGTAACCGCGCACAAAGGTTACACAGGTAATTACATTAGCACAACACAAAATATAGCCAAACAAGTCACTTAGTAATTGGTTAACAGCTCGATGCAAATCTCCGACTGTTATTTCGGCAGCCAGCTATTGTAAACCATTCATATTGTGGCTGATGGGTGCCATTAATGCGGATACCACAATCAAATACAATGCATGTTCGTGGAAGTCGAAAATGCTCGTAGTAATCGCCATATTAATTCAAATTCAGCAGCTGTTGCTAGGAAGGGTATAGAGATGGTTCGTTTGCATTACTGGTAGTTGAAAAACATATCAAAGGACATGTAAAGCTTTACGTTTCTAAGTAGCCATTAGTAAGTGTATATTCTGAAAACCATAAGCTCAATGCAGATCTCCGACTGTTGTTTCGCCAGCCCGCTATTGTAAACCGTTCATATTATGGCTGATGAGTGCCATTAATGCGGATAAGACAATCAAATACAATGCAGGTTCGTGGAAGTCGCAACTGCTTGTATTAATTTCTATCTTAATGCAAATTTAGCAGTTAGTTGCTAAGAAGGGTATAGCGATGTTCCTTTTGCATTACTGATGGTTGAAAAACACACCAGAAGGACTAGTAAAGCTTTGTTTCCAAGAAGCCATTAGTAAGTGCATATTCTGAAAACCGCAAGCTCGATGCAGATTTCCGACTGTTATTTCGCCAACTAGCTATTGTAAACCGTTTATATTGTGGCTGATGGGTGCCAGTAATACGGACGGTGATACCTTAAAGCCAAGCAAGTAGTGTAGATAGACGGGTTCTAGAGCAAAATGTGATACTCCGCAGGTTTTTTGCGCAGGATATTCAAATTTTGCGCAATTGTCTGCGCGGGGTTTTTGCGCAGGTGTGCCCATCATTTTGGCGGTAAATTCAAATTCTGCGCAGGTTTTTGGCGGGAAATTCAAATTCTGCGCAGGTTTTTGGCGGTAAATTCAAATTCTGCGCATCATTTTGGTAGTAAATTCAATTCTGCGCAGGATAACTGAACCAATTTAGATTTGGAGGTAAATTTTGCGCAGGTGGTAATAGAGGCTATATTTGCGCGTCGCCAGATGTCAGACTTATCGAGACCTGTCCAGACTTATTTAAACGGATATGGGCGTCTGGGAAAATTTACACCGGATGTGATTGTCTGGGAATTTGCTGAATGTAGCTAATAATAATAATATGGTCTTTATTTACACATATAATAATGAATCACAATTTAGATAAGTTAAAAAGAAAAAAAATCTATTCAATTGTTAATAAAAAAGAAGACATTTATGGAGGGAGATGCAAAGCAAAAGCCGTGAGCTGTTCTTCCACCTAACCCTACATTGCAAAAACAAAAAAACACAATACTAAAAATATAGTCTGGCTTTGTCTTCGCTATTGACCGAAAACCATTTTAAATTTGTCTTGAATGAAGTGTTTTGGTCAGCTGACACCTAAACCCAGATAAAGAGAGCTTTGTACATTGAGGTGTACGGGCAAGTCACCAAACCATTTCGCAATGTTATATAAATAACGTCGTTTTCCAAATTCACTGTAACGTAATGGAACAGTTATATTACCCCTAAACCTTAAATTCAAAGTATGCACATTCCTACGAAATGAGATTTTGTTATATAAGTACGGTGGAGTCTTAAACGGCAGAATTTTATAATACAAAACGGAACGATGAAAGAGTCGCCTTTTGATCATATTTAACCACCCAGCATCTTTCAGCTTATAAGTTATCCTGTCATATTTACGTATGCCATAAATAAGTCGCAAACAGGCATTGTTTAGTTTTTGAATCCTAAGTTTATTCTGATAATCAAGACATGAATCGTATACTACGACGCAATAGTCTATCTGTGATAATTAAAGCTGTTAAGTGTTTCATAAAATTGTGCCGCCTCGCTTGCAGTGGCGTATTTACTATGCGCATTCTAGAACTTGAGCGGGCATTCGCCTCGCCGCTTCACTTACGTTCCTTCTGTCAACGTGGCAGCATGCGAACCGGTCCACACCGCGAAAGCTAATTCTTCGTTTAAATGTTCAAATGTTTGTGTGTTAATTTATGGCAATAAATTACCTACTTTGCTTTCAACGTGTGTATAATTTAGTAAAGAAAATCAATACAGTCCATTAACGTCCAAGGCGAGCTAGCAATCAGGAATTTTCCACACATAACGGAAAACTGAGAGGCTCCCCAACATTGGTCCTTCGTGCCGCATGGATCATCGGCCCGGATTCGCAGTTGTACAAGGCAAGTAAGTACAACACGCAGTTTTCAATCGTGTTAAATCCGTTCCTAACGAGAGGAAGGAAGACAGCAGACGGTGCTAGCAACGTGAGAGCGAGATAGCCAAACGCCGGGTCTCGCGCCAAGTTCTTGCAGGTGGGCAGCCCAGCCAGCTGCAGACGAGACGGCAGTTCAAGCCACAACAATGAAAAGGTGGCACATACACCAATATCAATGTAAGCCTAATTTCCCTTTGTGAGATTTCCTATGCATTTGGTTTTCTATCATCTGTGTCTGTATGTGCATAATTTCAGCTGCGTATTATTGCGTAAACAAATGGTTTATGAGTCATATAAACATTTTAATTGCGTAAAATGCCAAGTTGTTGCGTCTGTTCGTGATTCATATTGCAGTCGAATCATTCACAAGTTAATCTCGAGTTGTAACAGGGCCGTTTTCTGCGTCGTAGCGCCAAGTTATTTCGCGTCGTTATCAGCGCTGTCTGCGTTGTAAACAAAATTCCGTACCAGGGGCGTACGAGAGTTAGTTCTATCTGTTAAACTGTTTTAATTTCAACAATTATGGATTCGCTTGTAAGAGCACGTGGCTCTATCAAGGGCAAGCTTACGCGTTTCGCAAATTACGTGCAATCTTTGCAAACAATTTATGATGAAGATCAATTCTTATCTAGCGCTCAGATTGTTCAATTGCAGAAAAGATTGGATGCTGTAGCCGCCGTGTTATCAGAATATTATGCGGTTTATGAACAAATTTTAGACACCAGTATGGATACAGAATCTGAAATGCAGCAACAAGTCGAATTTGAAGACTCTTATTTTCTTGCAATTTCACAAGCTGAATGTTTGATTAATTAATACAACAAACAGTCTGATGTTGCACCAGATCGTGCTGGATCTCCTAATGGTAGCGTGAGATCAACGCATTCAAATTGCAGTTCGCATTGCAATAATCGAGCTGTACGCCTTCCTACCATTTCGATTCCCAAATATTCAGGGAACGTGTCAGAGTGGTTGGAATTTCGTGAGATTTTTATTAGCTTAATTCATGAGAATCAAACGCTAACTAATATTCAAAAGCTGCATTACTTAAAGGCTAGTTTACAGGGTGATGCAAGCCAAATTATAAAAAGTTTAGAGTTTACTGCGAGTAATGGCATTCTGTTCGAATGCTTTGCAGGTACTCTTACCTACGGCTACCGCTAAACTCATCGCTGATGATGGTACGCCTCATGTTGTGCGAATCCTGCTGGATTCCGGTTCCCAATCGAACTTCATACGTTCAGATTTGTGTAAAAGGTTAAAGCTTCCAACTCGCGAAGTCAACGTTACTGTTTCTGGCTTAAGTAAAGCTACTTCTCAAATCAAGGCTAGGTGTGATATCAAGCTGCAAGCCCCTCACACCTCATACAGTATTGGTCTATCCTGTCTTGTTCTCGATGAGATTACAGGTACAACCCCAAGTTTTCGTGTCCAGCGAAACAGTTTCAAGGTTCCTGATAACATCAAGTTGTCAGATCTGTCCTACGACCAACCGGGCACCATCGACATTCTGATTGGTTCGCCCATTTTCTGGCAGCTCCTTTGTATTGGACAAATTGGTCTAGGCCCAAATCTTCCCATCCTCCAAAAAACTCGTTTTGGTTGGATTGTTTCTGGCCCTACAGGCCCCCCTTCTGCGTACCCTGTACAGTGCAATCTTGGCACGATCGAGGATGCTTCTGACCCCATTGCTAGGTTTTGGCAACTCGAACATTACCCAGAGGAAAAGGTCCGCACAAATGAAGAGAACGCCTGTGAGGCACATTTCGTGCAAAATACTCAACGAGAAGCGAATGGTCGATTCGTTGTCTCTATCCCTTTCAAGAAGCCTGTAGAGGTACTGGGCGATTCATTGCAAATCCCTCAGAAAAGATTCTTATCAGTAGAGAATATTTCAGATTCTGCAAGTAGTAAGGCTACCACGCGTAGCATCTTGCCTGAAATATCCCAGATTTCAGATTCTACAAGTAGTAAGGCTACCAATCGTAGCAGCTTGTCTGAAATTTCCCAGATAGTTGACCCGCTGGGTCTGTCAAGCCTTTGGTGGCACGGTCCCACCTGGCTAAGCGAAGGTGAGGCATCTTGGCCTACTTCCATGTTCAATATTTCAGATTCTACAAGTAGTAAGGCTACCAATCGTAGCAGCTTGTCTGAAATATCCCATATTTCAAATTCTACAAGTAGTAAGGCTACCAATCGTAGCAGCTTGTCTGAAATTTCCCAGATAGTTGACCCGCTGGGTCTGTCAAGCCTTTGGTGGCATGGTCCCACCTGGCTAAGCGAAGGTGAGGCATCTTGGCCTGCTTCCAAACATGTTCGTGCTGAGCTTCCAGAATTCAAAAAAGAAGTTCAGAGTCTTCCTGTAACCTCTGTTGAACCATTTCCGTTCAATCAGTATTCAAGCTTCGCTCGCTTACAACGAGTTACAGCTTATTGTTTTGTCACAAAAGCAGTGCACCTTGAATTGGTCGCTGACCTTTCTACTGAAGCCTTCTTAATGGCCTTTCGCCGGTTTGTAGCTCGTCGAGGCAAACCGCTCCATGTCTATTCAGACAATGGCACTAACTTTGTCGGCGCTAATTCCGAATTAATCGAATTAGGCAATTTTCTTGCGGAACAAGGCCTTTCTATTTCCGATTCATTCGCGAGCGACGGAGTAGCTTGGCATTTTATACCCGCGCACAGTCCCCACTTTGGCGGATTGTGGGAGGCCGGAATTAAGTCCTCCAAACATCACATACGGCGCGTTATAGGTAACGCTAGTCTAAATTACGATGAATTTTGCACTTTGCTAGCACAGGTGGAAGCGACCTTAAACTCCCGACCCCTGTCCCCTTTGTCCGCTGATCCAAACGACCTTCAGCCTTTGACTCCTGCTCATTTTCTGATCGGTCGTCCTTTGGTGTCACTGCCTGATCCCAACGTTACTGAGATAGCCGAGTCTCGGCTGTCTAAATACCAAAGAATACAACAGCTCCACCAGAATGTATGGAAAAGATGGAGTAAGGAGTACATCTCAGAGCTCCAACAGCGCACCAAATGGCGCACACACCTTTCGGACCTCCAGCCTGGTTCCATGGTCCTCATCAAGGATGACAATCTTCCCCCTCTGAAGTGGAGGTTAGGCCGGGTCACCGAGCTGCACCCTGGCCTTGACGGCGTTACGCGTGTGGCGTCAGTGAAAACTGTGTCAGGGATCGTAAAGCGATCCTTCGCCAAATTGTGCCCGCTACCTAGTGTTGTGAACTAGTACGTTAGCGTCTTGCGCAGTGTTTCGTAAAGCCCTTTGGCTTTCCATTGTTCGGGTTTTCTTGTATTACCTTAAGATCTATGTATTATCATGCTTTGTATATGTCTATTTTAGTTACATGTCTTACTCTAGATGTTACATGTCAAATTTGTACTATTGTTATTTGAAAAGTTACCCTTTCCAAGGCGGGCGGTATGTTAAGTGTTTCATAAAATTGTGCCGCCTCGCTTGCAGTGGCGTATTTACTATGCGCATTCTAGAACTTGAGCGGGCATTCGCCTCGCCGCTTCACTTACGTTCCTTCTGTCAACGTGGCAGCATGCGAACCGGTCCACACCGCGAAAGCTAATTCTTCGTTTAAATGTTCAAATGTTTGTGTGTTAATTTATGGCAATAAATTACCTACTTTGCTTTCAACGTGTGTATAATTTAGTAAAGAAAATCAATACAGTCCATTAACGTCCAAGGCGAGCTAGCAATCAGGAATTTTCCACACATAACGGAAAACTGAGAGGCTCCCCAACAAAAGCTGATAATTATATGCACTCAAATGTACGAAAATATGCGCATATATATGCATACATTTTGTTGAGTATATTCACCCAAAGTTATATTATATGTACATAATATGCTCTATTTTTTTAAAAAATAAGTAGGCGTATTCTAAATAATGTAATAATTTTAATTATTTTGTATGAATATATTTATATCTCTAATTTTTATTCAAATACGTCATTCATTTTAACGTTTGACATGGACTGCCAACGCCAACTTCACGTTGTAAGCCAACATAAAAATGAGATTTTCCCCAACCCCGCCAGACTATTATTCACCCAACACTCGAAGTTCGACTCTTATACATTGCTTGTATGGGAAAAGTGGGGGTTGCTGGCAATCTATGTTTATATAATCAAAGATTTTAACAGGGACTTCCCCTTTCTTCTGCTTATTTCGATACGCGCAATGCACTCCAGCGGCAGAAAGTGAAAGTATATATCTCAGTTGCACACAAAATTTTTATTAATAAGTTTAATGAAATAGTAAATTTCACAAAAAAATCTCAAATAGTTCATACATTACAAATTATCGCTAAATATAACCAAATATGCAAAATCCAGAAAGTATGCTCAAAAACGTATAAATATGCAAAATGAAACTTGGATTAAACGATTTGTTTTCATATAATTAGTATACATATGCAAAGAGGTTTCGCCGGAATATCAATTATACAAAATATGCATTTTCCATATAATATCAGCTTTAGTGATAACACCACACCACAAATGCCTCAAGCCCTAAGCCCGTAGAGTCAGCGACTTTCTTCCGCGTGTCGATCTCGTAAAACAGAGCCCCCCTTTGTTCTTGTGTTAGCGTCCGCAGGTCTTAAGAAAAAGAACTAACATTACACACAGGCTTACTCTATATCCAATTAAAGAAATAACTCCACTATCGCCTGTCCATGTATTAGGTGCAAGAAAGCGACAATTAGAGCTGGAAGAAATAGAAATTAAAATAGAAAGTTAGATTATTTAGCGGAAACAAACTCTATAAAAGAAGAGTACAAAAATTTGTTGTCAAAAGAAACGGAGGTTATACTATGCAGTTACTTTAATCAAAGCCTTTGGAAAAATCTCGATACAACTGGGGTATACAAGATTTCCGCATTTATCGTTAATACTATGTTAAGTTTTCCGGCTGTTGGTGTTCTAGCAGAAAAAGATGGAAGCAAAAGGGTATTTTAAACAACATCTTATAGATATTTACAACGATAACCAAGAGAAACTTAGAGTACAAGGATACATTTGTGCTCCATTTAATGGATTACATATTGTATGTTTGCCAACAGAAGAACCGTTTATAAAATTTAAAACTAATGGTCACTCATTCCCCCAAGTAGAGGAAGTTGAATTTTACAAGGGGGAGAGAATGGCAAAATTCAGATCGATTAATATACAATCAAGAAGATATGAATGAAATTACCAACATTAGCATGCGGGATAAAGATTGCACAATGCTATCGTTTGGAGAAACTTCCAGAAGAAACACAACTAGTTGTAACTGGAATTAAACAAATTTATTACAGAAACAAGAATCGTTATATTTTACAGTTCGAAAATGTAGAAGCTTTGTATGTAAGCAGAATCAGATACATAAGAGAAAATCTCAAACTTTAATATGTGATATTTGTTTAAATCATTGTGTAACTAAACAATCACATTAGAAATTGTAATAGTGTAAATAAAACTAAAATTAGAATGCTTGAAGGAGGTACATCAATAGAATTTGCAGACTATAGAAAAGACCTGTTCAGACTTGTTGAGACCTGGATGTGAGTCATTATCTGAGAATGTGCATGGTTGCTAAAAATAAATGTATGGAGTCATTGTCTGAAAATTTGCACCGGATGTGGTTAATGAGGGGGCCAATGACCTTCATTATCAGTGTCTGGGGTTCAAACCTGTCTAGGCCTGTTCTCATTGAGAGAGCTGTGGACCTGTTGAAAAAAATCACAAGGAAATATGAAAACCAGTTGCTATCCCGTACAAACTAGAGCTGGCGGATGTTAAAGTGGGAAACCTAGAATATTAAAACAGCTCCAAGTTGATGACTTCTACCTTATGGATATAACACAAGACTTTTCCGGCATTTGCATGGATATGTGCGATTACTTAATGACTAATCACAACTTTTGCCTCCCAAGGAGAGTACCAGGAAAATTGTAATGTAATTGTAGACAGCGATAAAAACAGTTGACTGTCTAATAGAGATGAACTCAAATTAAGATATATAACAAATTTATTTGACAAATTACAAGTCCAGGAGTTAACAAGGAAATCGGAAACCATATTATTGACGTACGATTAAAAGAAACATTTACGTCTTATTTGGCTGGAGAGCACGGAATTACAAGATTGGAAGCAACAATATACAATTACAAGATAGGTGTTCGACCCTCTGGAGGACTGTTTAAGTATACTGGTAGGCAGTATTTACAATCGCTTCTATGTGGACTAAGTTAACAGAAAAGCTTCTGTGTTGTGTTTAACAATGTTTTACAATATGTGTTCTGGGGGCAAGTTGACCGGGGGGATGCAAACAAAACTGCGTCCTCTCCGCCTGTTATGTAGAAATTGTAGACAGCGATTTGCACGAGGAGAGCATAAACATAATGCAAAAGTGTTGGGGCTTTAGAGACATTGGGAAATCCACAACACTGTTTGTATGCACCGAATGTAAATATTACGTGTTTTCCTGTACTTTATTAAATACACAAAGTTTCGAAATTGGGCGATAGTTATTTATTTCGCTTTTGCTGTTGGATTTATGTACAGAAGGCCCGCATCCCTACACTTTAGCAATACGAAAGTTTCTAAAGAAATATTATTTGTTTTTACGCTGTAGAGATTTACAGGTTACAGTTTGGAGTGTAAACTAAGTTAAAAAAATTAGAGAATAGATTAGATATTTCTATACCGCTATTAGCAACAGCACCATTTAATTGCATATTTTTTCTTTTACGTAAGACCCAACGCTTTTTGGTAAATAGAACAGATTTTAGATTCGATTGTTTTACTATAGGTTCAAAAGCACTGCTTTACTAAGTAAACTGTAGCTATTATAGTCAACAGGAGATTTATATCTTTTATATTTTCGATGAACTCGAGCTTTTCCCTCATCAGCTTAATTAGGAAAATAATCTGATCGCTTATTAAACATCGGTACATGTTTTGAAATAACAGATTTTATTTACACAGTTCTCACTGCTAAGCGATTTTCAGTTCCAGTCGTAAGACAGTAATTTACCATTAAAAACATAATCAGCTTTGGAGTAATTACGAAAATTTTGAGCAGCTGCAATAAGCGGTTCTGTAAACTTATATCTAAAATATATTTCTAAAGAAGGATAGTTTTGACCTACAGCAGTAAGAGGGGGCTTTCGCATTGAATAACCTCTGTGTCTTCGTTATTAGATAATACAAGGTCTAGAATCCTCGAATTGATATTTTTAACATAATTCCAGTTTCAGATATACAAACCACAAATAAATTAGAATTATTGTCGTATGTTGAAGCTCATTGCCGTTCTTAACCCAATTTATGTTGCGCAAGTTGAAATCGCGTAATAGTTAACGGATCAGATAATGATATCGAGCAGTTTTTAACAAATATAGGTGGAATATTATCGGAGTCCAGTCCTTGCTTAAGCTAGGGTTTCCTAGGAATGCGGTGCCGTCATATAGCGGCCGTAAAATTGCGGCGCTGACGTCAGGTAGCGTTGGTAGAAAAAAGCGGTCGTTGTTGCGGTGGACATTGCTGTAAAGTTAGAACAACGTAGTGACGCCGCGACAGTCTTTCGAGAAGTGTTTAGTGTACAGAGATAGAAAAAAGAAACATGGATGACGTTGATTTAGCACTTATAATATTTTTAGAAGATGAAGAATCATCCGAAGATGACACTGGACGTTCAAAAGAGTCAGATATATTCAAACGACGTCGAACAGAAGGTGCATATGAAATTTTAATATGTCGTCATTTGCACAATAATGAAATAAAGTTCAGAGAATATTTTCGCTTGACTCCTGTTTTGTTTGACTGTGTTTTAAGTTATATAAAAGATGACATTACTAGCAGGCCATATAACAGAAATAGAAAACCCATATCAGCAGAACACAACTCTGTATATTTTTAAGGTAAGTAGTACATATAAGTAAATAAAATGATAATACAAAAAAGGAACATATGCATTCTTTTTATGTGATAGTTAAATACATAACTACAATTCGGTGTTTTCATTAGGAATAATCAACGAGATTTCTTTGTAATCATATAGTAAAATATAAACAATTAAGTCTGAACTCATTGCAAAGCATCAATTCTGTTTATTTTTTAAATAATATGAATTGAAAGTAAGTTAAAATCGATAAATTCAAATAGAAGTCGAAACGCACCCTGATTGGTCGTGAGAGTCGTGACGTCAAAACTCATATCGATGACAGTTTGTTTACATTTGCAGCGTGGTTATTGTGATATAGTTGGACTTGTATTTTCGATTTCAGCGAGAATTATTGTCTTCATTTGTGTTTTGCAATCATAAAATGCCGTCAGACGGGTTTGTGAAAGCTTCATCAACAATTTACCATTCTTAGACATTTCATGGTGATGGAATTCATAAAGAACGACGATCGTTTCAATGCAGCTGAATTCGAAATGTAAAAGCAACAGCGTAAGTACTTTAACACTTCGGTTTCTATGTTGAAATTACTCCAAATATTTCTTCAAAAATAAGTCAATTTCCGATAGTTTTCATATCATTTAAAGAACAGTTTTTATATTATCTCACTTAGAGGTTATGTTATAGTTGTGTTAACTTCACATCATAATTTGGAAAATCATATTCTTATTTCTCATATCTGAAATGAATATCTTTCACAGGGCTACTCGTGAGGCATACGGTGATAATGCCATTGGGTATGTGGTATTTGTCTTAAATCAGTATGGCTTTTAATAAGAAGTGAACAAAATAAATAAAAAAAATATAACAAAAGAAATTCTATGGAATGGGATATCACAAAAGTATTTTGAATATAACCTGTTACTCAAAAAGTCCTTAATAAAAAAATCAATAAATTTTGATTAAAAATTAGCCTGAATGAGAGTGTAGAAAATATGAAATGAATTAATATGTAATATAAGTAAATAGGTAAGTACATTTCTCTAAAAATAAAGAAATTGCTCACAAATATACAAACATAAAAACAAAAATAAAGTAGATAATAAATGGGGATGTAAAATTCATTATAAGGAATGCATGTTCTTTACAGCTTTTTGTTTTTAATACATATATGGAGTGAAATAATAAATTTGTAACAATAAAACATTTTATTGCATAACATAATGTTTCCAAAAATACTATTATCATTTCATATTTTACATGGTAAGTACTATCAGTAATAAACAAACATCATTGTTGTTGAAAAATTTTTCAGGTTTTTAAAATAAACTTACGTTTGTTTTATAATAGGACCTTGTAAATTAATTAGGGCACATGCAATCTCTATAACTTAATCAGTAAGTCCCAGGGCCGGCGCTAGACTTTTTGCCGCTACAGGCAAGATTTTTTTGCCGCCTTAATGATAAAAGAAAAAAAAAACGGATTTTTTGTATGTACTATAAAAAATAAATAATACGAGTCGAATAAGTACAAAGATTTATTAATTATTCATTTGTAAATATAATATTAAAAAAAGTCACATTAGTAATAAAAATTACCACAAATAATAATAAAAATTAAATGAAACAATAATAATCACAACAATTATACGTACAGCAAATATTTTTCTTGTTTTTATGTTTGTAAAATCTCGAAGTATATCTTCTTTGTCTACTGCTCTCGAAATATCATTTTCAATAGACAAAATAGATAGCCCAGATAGTCAGTTATGAGTCATGGATGAGCTAAGGTAATTTTTTATCAACTTAAGACGTGAAAAACTCCTTTTTCCGCTAGCAACACTAACTGGTATTGTTATAATATTTTTAAAGCAATATATAAATTTGGATAAATTGGTATTAATTCATTACGTAATATATATTTCAAAACATTGTTCGGGTAATCTGATGGTTTCAGCATACTTGAAAAGAATATTAATTCTTCTGACAGTTGAATACCATCAATGTCCTTTTATTATCATCGCTCACGCTCAGTAGAATTTCTAAATCCTTGCAATACTTTAAAATATCTTCTTTCTTCCATGTAGTTAATTTTGAAATGGAATGTAAGAAGCCAAATGTATTTTTATAATTTGATAGCTGTTGAAAACGTTCCTCTATTGAGTGTATACGAGAAGAGAATCAAAAGTGATCTAGCTAGATATGATAGATGCATAGTGCGGGGTGGAGAAGGTTGGTGCAAGCGCTGACATGTCCTTACGTGTCGGGGTACTTGGTCTTGGTTCAGTCGCGCATCAGCTGTCCTAGTGAGGGGTCGTTAATTGTGACTAGTTGCGGAAAATGTGGACAAATTTAATTTAAACCACCGTGCCGTAATTGAGTTTTTAGTGAAAGAAGGAAATGGGCCAAAGGCCATCAATGACCGTATCATAACAGTATACGGGGACCCTTCACCTTCCTATGTCATAATAAAATATTGGGCTAAACAGTTTAAGTGGGGACGTGAGTCCATTGAAGATGGCCCGCTTAGTGGAAGGCCTGTGGAAGCAACAACGCCCGGAATCGTCGCCAAGGTGGAAAAGCTTGTGCTTCAAGACTGTCGTTCAAAAGCTTCTCAGTTAGCTACTGAATGTGGCATTTCAGAATCATCGGTTTTGAGAATCATACACGAACGTTTGTTCATGAGTAAGGTCAGTGCAAGATGATTCCCGAGAATGCTGACGCCCCTCCAAAAGGAAAACCGTGTTCTGACTTCAAAAGAAAATTTTGACCTATTCGAGGAAGAGAGTGAAGCATTTCTGTCCAAGATAGTAACGGGTGATGAAACGTGGATTCACCATTGGGACCCGGAGACGAAACAAGAATCAATGCAATGGAAACACAAGGGTTTCCCACCGCCGAATAAATTTCGCACTCAACCGTCGCCGGGAAGATTATGGCCACAATTTTGTGGGATGTAGAAGGTGTGCTATTAATTGATTATTACGTTCCCCACAAGGAGACAATCACACAGGGAAGCAATTACGCTGGCGTTTTAAAAAACTTGAAGACAGCGATACTGGGGAAGCGACGCGGGAAGTTCAGTCGTGGGGTGCTGCTCTTGCATGACAACGCTTCTGTTCACAAGCCTACCATTGCGTCAACTGCTGTGCGTGAATTGGGGTTCCAGGAATTGAACCCCCCCTACAGCCCAGACCTGGCCCCCAGCGACTTCTACCTATTTCGACACTTGAAGAAACACCTACGGGGACGAAAATTTTCGGACGATGATGTCAAGTGCGCCGTTTCGGCATTTTTCACGGAGCAAGATTCAAAATTTTTTTCTGGCGGTATCGAAGGACTCTAAGCCAAGTGGAGCAAATGTATCGAATTAGGAGGTGATTACATTGAAAAACAATAAATAAAATTTCTCGTGAGTCTTTTCTTTCATAGCTAGGTAGATCACTTTTGATTCTCCCCTCGTAGCAACGTCTAACAAATTAAAATAAACTTCAATTAAAATTTTTTTTTTAAATCTTCCATTGGGTCATCATTCGCTTCGTATTCAAAATTGCGTTTTCGTTTTTTAATTCGCACTTCCTAGAATTTGGGTACCTACCAAATCAAGTATATCTGCTAATTCACGAGCAGTAATAAAAAGGTTCTGGAACTCTTCGTTAGTTCTAAGCTTTTTCAAATAATTAAGAACGGACTCAATTGTTTCTTCTGCGGCAACAATAGAAAGGGTTGGATTCTGCATTAGAAGATTCGCTTTATTAACTTCTAATAACACATTATAATAAAGTACTGCGGTGCAAATAAATTGATAATTCTTAAATTTTTGTGCCAAATTGTTTGTGTCAACCTTCGTTTAAAAATATTTTTCCCCTCATTTTTATTTTAAACCGCGAAATCAAACTTACCCCAGTTTACGGTAATTTTGAAAAAACCGATTATTAGAGTTTACTAGGAAAGATCCATTTCAAAGATTTTTCGATTTTTGAATTTTCGAGTTTGTATGCAAATATTAAAAGCACGAGGGCCGACTCCGGCCGCCCTCTTAAATGTGCCGCTACAGGCGGCCACCTGCTCTGCCTGTGCTTAACGCCGGCACTGGTAAGTCCTATAAAGTTATGATCTATTACTGCATGTGGTTTTAAATACTCAAATTCTCTTAATCTAGGAATAACTCTTTCAATATGAATCCGTAAGCTAGCTATTCGTATAGTCTCTAGCACTTGTGATTTTGTGGGTTTCACTGAACTAGAAACACTAGGGGCCGGTTGCAGAAAGCAATGTTAAGTCTGGCGTTAGCTAACGCGACGTCAAAGTGAACAAAAACAAATCAAATCTCAAATCTTTATGGTAACTAATACATTAGTAAACAAAATTTGATGCGATTTTGTTCACTTTGACGTCGCGTTAGCTAACACCAGACTTAACATTGCTTTCTGCAACTGGCCCTAGGTGGTCTAACTAACTGACAATTACCAGAGCCAGTAGATATAGAGAGTACCGCCATTCTTTGATCCGTGAAAATGCCGCTATCGCCGCCATTTTTGTTCCCACCAGCAATGACTGATTGAGGTATGTCTAAAATTTTACTTGAAATTGGCAAGACTGTAAGTCTATGTCAAATTCGAGGTTAGCAGGTTATGTTTTGCGTCAGTTTGTGTCAAAACTGAGGCAAAAACTAACCTGCTAACCTCGAATTTGACATAGACTTACAGTCTTGCCAATTTTAAGTAAAGTTTTGGATTGCCAACAAACGTCACGTTGACGGAATTGTGTGACACACCTCAAAGTGACGCATATGTCAGAGGAATAAACATGGCGGACGTGGCGGTACTCTCTATATCTACTGGCTCTGACAATTTCTGTCATATAATTGTTTGCCAATATCCTTAAACCCTCTGTCAGCCCACGGCCAACTAAATTACTATGGCCTGCACATAGGGAACATTGTGAGAATTTAAAAGCATTTAGTGTGTTTCTTAGCTCAAATGTAAAAATCTGACGTTTAACTTGAAAAGGTTAGTTGCACCATGAAATCTCAGTTTATTGTTTTTGTTGAAATTTATCACAACTTCTAATAAATCAATACATAAAGTAAGTTTATTTGTGGAAGTTTTAATCCACGGTCTTGCAGATAAATTAATCATAGCAAGGGTCGGGAAAACTGCAGAATCTGGGGCCACTTCCCCTGCTATTGGCAATATTAATTATTATTAACTGTGTTTCTCTAGTAACCATAACCAAAATTATCATGAAAGCAATAAAAGGAGGGGAATTGGCCCCGAATTCTGCAGTTTAGTCGATACAAATGCTATGGGTGCTGAATAAATGTGGGTTTCAGGCATGTCATTGATTTTTAAACTTTGAATTTTCAACCGTAGTTCTACTGGTAATAACAATCCTTCGCTATTGATGGATGCTGTTTGGAGAGATGACAGTTGGGCAATACTACTAATAAAACTAAAATGTTCTGCGCTATTTGAACTGGCAGACAATTTAACTATTTCACAGTGCAAAATTTGCCTTAGTGCATATTCTGCTGTTCGAACATCTATAGCTTCATTGAGAGAAAGTTGTTTAAACTGCATCAGAACTGAATGCTTGTGTTAATACATAATAGAAGCCAGCTTGCTCAAGAAGACATTTTATGCATAAATAAGTACTTTCCGAAGTGAATTCTAGAGCGTGTGTGGTTTCTTTTGTCAATCCTGGTAATCCCGTACTACATGAACGTAAGGTGCAATGCTGTTATAGAAGGAACAAATGTATTGACTTTTGTTTGAAACGTGTATTTGGAAAAAATTATAAATATTCCCCATGTATGTTACTGTAGTATTAACGTTAAGAAAATTGTTGTCACTGGATTCTTTCAAAAATTTAAATGAACTAGTCACTGTAGGAGCAAATATTGGGATAGCTCGCAGAACATTCATCTTTTCAAAATTTGTGAGATATAAATGCATTCTTGCTAAATATCGAACAGATTTAAGTGGTAATCCCTTCCGTAAATTATATAATAATCTCAAATACGTTGAAGTAATTTTCCATTCGAGGAATCACGTTTTTAAAACAAATTTCTGGCAATTTTAAAGCACGACAATAATCGAATAACAAAAATAGTGGTAGTGGCGAAAGAAAAGAATGCCCAATGTAATTTCTAATTGATCCCCCACTTAACATTTTAAAAAGTGCGACATTAGATGAAAAATTTTCCGTAACCAGTCGTAACACAACAAAACAACAATCAGTTACAAGTTGCAGAAATTATCACTGTTAACAAGCTGCTGTGGTTCGAAATGATTTTTACATACTGCCGTATAGTCTGTAATTTTAGAGATATGTGCAATAAAAATGTAGTTAACATGCAACATGTAGTTTTTTACTGTTTATTAATACCACAAAATTCGTGTAAAAAATCAACCCATTGCTGCCGAACACACAATTCACTAGGCAGTTGGCAGTAACCATTTTAAAATTTAGTAGAATATTTTCACAACTAAGGATGTACACAGAGCTGGACTGAGTGTGGAGAAGTTTTTCGGCGATAACAAGAAGACCTGAACTGTTATGATAGTGATAACCTTATGGGTGCCAATGGTTAACAGCACAGCTTGTTTAACCTTTATCAGCAGAAACCCGCAAGGAGTTTGTTGTGAAGGTTGCAAAAAACAATACCATGCTTCTTATGTGGCAAAAAACTTCGATATTATTATACCGGGGCTACTATAGAAATGCTCCCAATGTGCAAAAAATTGTCTGGTGCTTGATATTGCAGGTGTTCAAAGTCTGGTTGAGATAAAACTGTTTTGTAATTGGGTATTTATATTGTAAAACAACAGGTTAAAATAAAATAAATAAATAAAATTATATTCAATACTTTTAACAAGCAGAGTACTAATAAGTGCTATAACTATTTTGATTGTTAGAATAACATTTAAGTTGTCAATACATTTTCAAAGGTGACTTAATATATTAATATTTCAATTTTCGACATTGGAAAAATAAGCATTTCTATAGAAACAACATATAAGCCGTTCACGATCTTTTTGGGTCAGGTGAGGCTATGACCATCTAGTAATTTTGTTGGCAGCACCTCTGTTGCAACTAAACTCCCTCATGAAATTTGACACTTTTTGTATTAGGTTAGGTTGTTTTCAGTTTCAGGTTATATTTTCTGAATAGGTACATTGTTGCCGGATATTCTCTAGTCTCCACATTCACTCGCGTTCTTTTAAATTTGGTCTGTCCCATTTAAATTGGAAGTAGGATCGTTTAATGGAAATTTTTAGTTGTAACAAAATTATTTTGGGCATTTTGACTTTTCCTTTGACGGAAATTAAAATGATTTTTTCACATTTGATAAATCATTTATTTTCTTACGAATATTAAAATAATAAATCTGGCAATGTGGTGGCAAGAAAATGTCGAACAGACACTGACAGAAAAAAAAAGTTGCATCCGCTACATCACCGAATCAGTTAGTCCAACATGAAAAGAAAAAATCATAGCCAACTCTGTCCCAAAAAGGTCGTGAACGGCTTATATGCTATTGTATTCCATATGTCAAATATTTAAATTTGCCGCCATAAATAAAATACGTTTCAGTATTAATTACTAGATGTCTCTAGGTGGTGTTCCCTATGTGCAGGCCATAGTATTTAATTTAGTCGGCCATGGTCAGCCATCACACTGCATCCATCTGGTAGTAAATCTAAAAATCCACTTTCCTCCACTAACAAAGAATCACTTATTCTTCCACCATACCCTTTTGATATAAAATTTATGATTCCATCAGGGGTAGATGAAATCAAATACTTTAAGGTGTTGCACTTTTTGTACTCTGACCATGTGAGTGCCTGTTTAACTGGATCTGTTGGCTTTTGTATTTGAATTTCCAAGCAATCAATAATGGATTGGACATTGCTGTAACGTGCTCTGAATGGGATGGGTAAATAATATTGTATCTTGTTTTTAGATGGCCAAAATATCAGAGTCTTCAGATGGGGCACTATTTGTATTAAAGATTTTTTGAAAATTGTAGAAGCATTACAAGTGGACATACCGAACATGTCACCCAAGAGGAAAAATTGATGATTCAGTTTGATTTTCATCAACGTTAACATTAAATTATCCTTACTGAGTTTACTTTTTGTATTGAGTAAATTTATGATATGTTGAAACCAATGATCAGGAATTCCTGTATATTTCTTTGGTTTCTTTTCTATCAATGACCGAGTAACATTCAATGCTCTTAATTGTTCTTCTTTATTATCTTGTGGAATATCAACTTCTACATAATCACTATCAGTGCTTCCAATGAAAGAACTTGTACTCATCGATTCCACCTCTGTATCACTGCTACTACTAGCCATTTGGGAAAATAATATTTTTCTAACATTAGGGGCAATCTTGATTAGTGAAGTACTGGCATCTTTCGAATAAAAAGATTCCATTGGTGAAGTAGCAGTATTTTGCATGACTTTCCCCATGTTACACAATATCTGCTTGCTACGATATGTAGGTTCTGCTTGTACCCCTACATTTCTTGTTTTTGGTGGTTCTTCTGATAGGTCCACAACTGTAGACACCAAAAGGTCTTCTGAGGTATACTGAAGATGAGATTCACCCACCACTGGTAGCTGATAGCTGGTACTGGCACGTGGTTCATCTCCATCAGTTATTATTGGCATATTTTGCTGCTTCCTATCAGTTTCTGCAATTACTTCACTGATAAGTTGTTTTCGCTGTCGTTTCACAGGCAATAATCTATCAGGGACAGTACTGGCTCTTTTTCTATCAGGTTGACAGTCAAATATATGTGGTACCACCCCTGGGTTCAGAATAATGTTTCCTCCCATCAATTTGTGCCTCATGAAATTCTCCATATCTTCTTCAAACTGCAAGATTACAAAACTTATCATACTGCTCTATAAATTCGAAAAGTTGCCCTTGGTAAATAGACTCACCTTGAAATCATCTTCACAGCAGTAAAACATTGATTTCGACTTCGGCATATCTCTTCTAGCAGCTTTGAACCATTTCTTTTTTCGAGAAAAATCCTGGGGCACACAAAGAAATATCTTTTCTGGTGTACTTACAGAAGTACTCGTACATCCCGGTACAAAACACCACTTATTTTGTGCTTTCTGCATTTAAAAATGTCTTACTAACTTATTTTTATGAAAATCGATCGAAAATAATGAAAACTGATGAATAAAAATGAATATAAAACTTCCCACAACCTCACAAAAACATTGTTACAATAGAATAATGGCGCGTCCAGTGACTCCGATATGAGTAGTGACGTATGCCACCCGCCATGTTGGCGCTGGTCGTTTACGCGGAAAATTTCTGAATTTGAATTTGAGGGTGGAATAACTCTGATACAAAATTTTTTTATTTTTATTTTATTTTGTTTTTCTTGTAATTGGCTGTTGACTTGTCTTCCTGCATATTTTTCAAAAAAATGGAAAACACCGAATTTGGAAAATACCGAAAGATCAAATGTTATACGTTTGGCAGTACTGAAGTGTATTATCAGTCTATGTCAAATTCGAGAGGTTAATAGGTTAAGTTTTGTTTGTTATTTGACACAGATCGACGCAAAACTTAACCTACAAATTTCGAATTTGACATAGCTTGACAGTGCTACCAACAATGTAGTAGTAAGTGACATGGTTTTATCCCAGTAGTGGAATAATAGTACTTTATTATACAAGACGATAAAGTTAAATTTTATCCACGAGTGAATCGTTTAACGTCGAGACGAAGTCGATTTCTTATTATTTCGTCCATAAAAGTAATGAAAAGTAGTGGGCTAAGGTTGCCTCCCTTCGTTGTTCTGAATCTATTAGTCTCTCTGTTGTCTTTTCTGACTATATTTTCTGTTTTCTCATACAGTGATTTAATGGCTTCTATCAAATTATTTGCAATACTATTTCTCTCTAGTACGTCCCATATTTTTTGTCTCTCCACCTTGTCGAAGGCCTTCTCCAGGTCAACAAAACATATATATACTTCCTTGTTATAGGGTAGCGATTTCTCTATTACATTTCTGATTGTAAATATATGATCCTGGGTGCAGTGTCCAGTTCGAAATCCACTTTGTGCCTCATGCAATTTGTCCTCCACCACCTTTCTAAGCCTTCCTTCCAGGATCATCTCGTACACCTTGCTGGCTGCGCATAACAATGAAACTCCACGGTAATTTGAGCAATCTGTACGATTTCCCTTTTTGTAGATTGGAACTATTATGGACGTTTCCCAGTCTTTGGGTACTGTTAGAGTTGCCCATGCTTCTTTAATAATTGCATGTAGTAGTATCATTCCATCTTCTCCCATGCATTTTAATAATTCTCCTTTTAAGCCGTCTACTCCTGGTGCTTTCCCGTTTTTCAGTTTACCTATCGCTTTCTTTACTTCATCTAGTTGTGTATTGGCATTTCCTTCTCCTGGTCTTATTGCGCTTTGTTCTGTTTCTGCTTCCTCTCCGCTTTTGTCAGCTCCTTCTAACATGTCCTGAAAATACTGTTTCCATCTATCTATAACTTCATTTTCTTCAGTAATTATGTTTCCTTCTTTGTTCATAATGTGCCTCAAGCCTTGTTGTTCTCTTTTGTTTCTCATATTCTTGAGAACTTTATAGAAAAGCTTGTAATTTGATTTACTATCTTTTTCCATCTTTATCACGAAGTCTTCCCATTCCTTGGCTTTTTCTGTTTTGATCTTCTCCTTTGCCAACTGTCGTGGTGCTTTATAATTTTCATAGGCTTCTTCACTTCTTTGTTGTAGGTATGCTCTCCACGCTGTCTTTTTTGTTTTGATCAAATTTTTGACTTCCTCGTTCCACCAACTTGTTCTCTTCTTGAATCCTCCTGTTATGGCTAATCCGCAAGCTTTGGTCCCAGCCGCGTACATGATTTCCTTGAATTTCAACCATTTTCCTTCTATTGTCAAGTTTTGCCATTCATCTGCTGTATCCTGTGCCTCCTTCATGATCCTATTGGCAAACTCCTCTCTTGTCCATTGTTCTTGTAGTTTGTATGTCTTGATGGTTTTTGTTTCTTTCTTACTGAGCTCCTCCATTTCCCTCACACATTCTTTTGTCTCGTCGCTTTTTATTGTCGCTACTAGTAGACAGTGGTTTGTCGATAGTTCGGCACCCCTATATACCCTTACGTCTTGAATGCTTCTTCTGTTTGTTGTCTCTGTAATAACATAGTCTATAATTGATCTTTCATTTCTTCCTGGTTCCTCCCGAGTGTATTTATGACTATCCTTATGTTGGTAGAAAGAATTTTGAATCACCAGTCCATTCCGAATGCAAAAATCTATTAGTTTATCCCCATTCGTATTTCTTGTGTTCTCTCCGTAGCTGCCCATCACTACGTGTCTTCCTGTAGTGTCATTCCCTATTCTGCTATTGAAATCCCCAGTAAGTAGATTAGATTAGATTAGATTAGATTTCACGACTGCCTTTTGCTGGCATGCGCACGTCAGCCCTTTGGGCTTTTTGTACTGTCGGGAGTTTTCAAGTTAGCAGGCCGACATCCGTATCTTTTACTAGACTTGCAATGTCTCCTACTAGCTTGCGGTTGTCAATAGAGTTAAGGCTCCAATCGAGTTGGTGTCTTTTACGCTCTAATGCTGGGCATTCAAAGAGGATATGATAGGCTGTTTCATCATCCTCTTGGCATAGTCTGCAAACAGGTTCATCTCTATAGATATTGATTCTGTGCATAAATTCTCTGAATGCTCCAGTGCCTGTTAGTAGACTGACTACTTGCTTGATTCGAGTTCTGTTCAGTCTCAACAGAGTTTTGGTGGTTTGTGGATTCGGAGTTTTTAGCAATCTTTTGCAGTGTGTTGCTTGATTGTAGTTTCTCCACCTTAGTTGGTGTGCGGTATTGACCCACTCATTAATGGCTGAGCGGGCTTGGTTTTTCTGAATGCTTAGACCAGGTTCTGGACCGGTCATTGCATTACGGGCTGCTTCTTTTGCGAGCTTGTCCGCCTTTTCGTTTCCTTCAATACCTTGGTGACCTGGGATCCAGCATAATTTTACTGTATTTCCCTGGCTTAAGGTTTGAAGTTTAGATTTGCATTCTTTGACCAGTCTCGATGAAGTACTGAAAGCGTTTAGCGCTTTCAGTGCTGCCTGACTGTCTGAGAGAATGTGTATGTCTCGATTGAGCAGCTTCTTTTCTATGCTGATGTTTGCGCATACGTTAATAGCTTGTACTTCAGCCTGAAAGATGTTACAAAACTTTCCTCGACTGACTTTTTCGTTGGTTCTAGGATTGGTACTGTACACACCGGAGCCTGTACCCCCTTCAAACTTAGATCCATCAGTGTAAAAAATGATGTTCTTATTTGTTGGAGTTGGTAGTTGGTCCGGATTCCAACTTGTGTGTACAGTAAAATTCTTTTCAAAGTCATAGGCTTTGATTATAAGATCCAAACCGATTTCTAATATTGGGTTGTTGATGTGTGACATGATCTTGCCATGTCCTAGATTATTAGCAGTGGTCATCCAGTGACCAGTACTTTGTAATCTGTAGGCTGCCATTCTGGCTTCACCTTCCAAGAAGATGTGCAGAGGTGGCAGATTTAAAATAGCATTCAGTGCTTGTCCTGAGGTGCCTTTAAAGGCTCCAGTGATGCACCGATTAGCTAGATATTGTATTCTGCTGATTTTGTGGATCGCAGTTGCAAGTAAGTATAGTTGGGTTGTTTGCTTCTTCATATACCATTTGTAGCTCTTCCCAGAATTGTTCCTTTTCATTCTTCATGTCATTTTCGCCCGGTCCATATACTATTATTACATCCATTTTCTCAGAGTTACTTCGTGCGAATGTTACTTTCATTATTCTCTTACTCAATGCTTTCCATTCCACTAGTTTCTTCATATACTGCGGGCTTATCACACAACCTACACTTGCTTCCGCTCTTTTATTCATTTCTACTCCGCTGTATAGGAAGCCATATTCTTCCACTATCATTTCTCCTACTCCTTTCTTCTTCGTTTCCGTAATTGCCAGTATTTGCATTTTATATTTCTTGATTTCTTGAATGAGTTCCTTTTCCTTTCCATTTATACTCCTAATATTCCTTGTTCCTATTCTATTCAGTCCATTCTCGTTTTTTTCCATTCTCTTTGCCTTGTTCCTTTTTTTCTTGTCCCGTCCTGTACCTGTGCTGGTTTTGTTTGCTGCAGTTTTCGTGTTATCTTGTTCCAGGTCCAGGTTTCTTTGTCGCTTATCATCTTACGGTAGCCCAATTTAACTGTTTTTCCTTTTGCTGCTTCTTCTTTGGCTTGCTTCCGTATTGTTGCTTGTACCATTCTTTCATCTAGTGTCAGATCGTCGTTTATGAACACTTTCAGTCTGGAATCGTGTAGTTTTCTCTTATTGATCATTACCATACTTTTGTCCACTTTGCTGGTAAGTTCCACTAAGCAAGTTTTTTCTCCCAGTTTCCAAGCAGCTTCCGCTTTCAATACTACTCGCAGTTCCCTTTCTATAAACCCTTCCATTTCTTCCTTTAACATTTTTGGGCTAGTGGATTGCATTTCTATCCCTTGGATCACTATGTCCTTTCTTCTCTTTTCCCCTTCCAGTTTTTCTATTCTCTCATTTGCTCTCTCCACTTCCTGCTTTAATCCCTGTATTTCTTTCGTAGCCCTTTCATTGGTATACTTTAGTTCTTTTATTTCCTCTTTAAATTCTCTTTGTTCTTTCCTTAGTTTCCTGATTTCTTCTTGTAGTGTTCTTGTCTCTTCACCATTGTTGTGCTGTTCTTTTTTTATGTCCTTTATGTCTCCAGCCAAGTCTCCCATCAAATCCATCATTTTCTCCATTTGTTCTTTCATATCATCCTTGGCTTTTGTTGGGCTCCTACTTGTCTTTCTAGACCTCTTAAATAATTCTTCGATGTCGTCTTTCTTTCTTTTCCCCTGGTCTGTAAGGTACTCGTCCGAGTCCATTCTTTGTGGTAATTTCCTTGTTTTATATGTATGCAGCCCTCTCTGCTGTGTGTACGGTAGGTTGCCTATTCTGTACTCGGCTGTATGGGGATTTCTTGATCCAATGCAGTAGTAAGTGACATGGTTTTATCCCACTAGTGGAATAAAGTAATTTCATTATTCCACTAGTGGATAAAGTGGTACTTTAAACGGTTCATAAGTGTGGATAAAACTTCAATTATAAGGTGATTATGGATAAAAAAATTAAACATATTTGGCTGAAACCTGGTATGTAGTTAACCATTAACGTTTCCTAGTCATTTAATCTTTTCCTTACGAATCCACTTTTTATACGTAAGCCAACAGATGCTGTGTGTATTTGATTTGATTTTAGCTGAACTATGAGGAACGTACATTCACGGCTGTTTTTACGGAGAGCTTTCTACCAATTTTTGCAATTTTTATTGGTCGTTCAGCACAGATCAAGTGACACCACTCCCATAATCTGTGTTGCCTAATGCAAGTTTCTGTCTACAGTCAATGCCTGCTCCAGTATCAGGCCTACATGCAGCGCTCGACAGGTAGACGCTACATCATCATAGGAGATGACATATTCTTTGAAAACTCTGTTTGAACTTTGTAAATATTTAATGTGCGATTTAAAATTTAAGTATGTCCTGCTATTTAAATTCCAGACAGATGCACTGGAAGACCGTTTTGGCAAGTATAGGCAAATTAGTGGCGGAAATTATCATATTTCCATCATGCAAGTATTAGAATCTGAGAGAAAATTAAAAATGCGTTTAATACTGATAAAAAAGATTCAATTGAAAAATTTGAAGATGCTTTAATCTATAATATAAAATCGGTGCACTCTTTGTATGTTTGCGTGTTTGCGTCTATGTTTGTTCGCTATCTCCTCCGAAGATACTGGCCCGATCAAGTTGTACCATGGCTTAAAAGTTTGCTAATTTTTATACTTAGATCGTAGGCCGGTTTTTATTTTCAAAAAAAGTGCGAAAAATTTGTAATTTAATTAACTATTTTAAGCAGCACAGCGGAGCGCCAACGCCGTGTACTATTAGCTCGGGTGCGCGTATTATTCAAACAAGGGCGGCGGTCCTGCGGTAGAGTGCTGGTTTATCGCGCGGTTGGTCCGGGTTCAGTCCCGCCGATACATCCTTTTTTTTTATATTAATGAATCTCTCTTAATTTTGCGAACCGAAACGTAGTTCGGGTGACTCACTAGTTTATATATAGCAGGGTACATAATAATAATAATGTTTATTTCTAGTTAGCAACATACAATATAGCGTGATATCTAGTGTTTTTTACATTTTAAATTAACTAGAACAACAATGGTAGTCAGCTGGTTCTTTAAAAATAAAGAACCCCTGTTATTCTTCATCACCGTGGATAACAAATTAAAGCTAGACATAAGTATACATCCATTCAAACGCCACTAAAAAAGCGAAGAAAACACCCAAAGAATTGCACAAAAGACAGTAATTAATAAGTGTAGATATAACCAATAGAAATTAGTAACCACTGAGAAGTAACTCAGTATTATTAGTTAGCCACTCAAGCACACTGTTCTTGAAAGAAGAAATTGACAGTTGTTTAAACGCTGAAGGAACCGAGTTGTACAACTTACAAACGTTGTATAAAAACTAGCGCTTAAATAATTGAGTGCGGTGGACTGGAGGAGTTATTAAGCCTCTATGCCTTAACTGTAGACTGTGAACATCAGTGTGATATCTAATCATATTGCAAAGATAAGGTGGTGAGTTAAATTTGATTATTTTATGATAAAACATTAGAGCATACATCGGTTAGTCATATTAAGCCATTTCGTTTCTTTTATTTTATGCGTAATGTGTTCAGGTCTTTTTATTCTATAAATAAACTGCAAGCAAGAATTTTGAACATTTTGGATTTTTTTTCACAGTAACTTGGTCAAGACGGTCCATAAAGGACATTCCCATAGTTAAATTGTGACAGTACCAGACTGTCACATAGCATTATCTTGACTTTTCTAGTAAGTGCATGCTGATTACTGTACAACAACTTTAAATTAGCATAAGCTCTACGCGTACAGCCATTGCCTTTTTGAGACAGGTTTGTCTTAGGGTCACATTTTTTAACAATCACCTTTTCAGCTGTAGTTTTAATATTCTTTCAATTGAACTAGAGGTAGGTAATGTGTAAACTTTGATTCTTGTTGTTCTAGCAACTCAACCTTGAATTGCTTATAACTTGTTATTAGAGGGTAATGATAGTGAACTTGTTTAATTACTGCTCTAGAAATAATTTTCACTTATAATACCATGAGTAGTCAAAGTTATGTCGACTATTTTTGCGGTGGTGTCACGAATGTCCATTGCGCTTTGGGACGATTAGGACGAGTGCGCTAGCACGAGTCCTAATCCCAAGCGCAATGGACATGAGTAGTGATACCACTGCAAAAATAATCTACTTAACTTTGACTAAGAATGGTATTCGAGGGACTATTTAATGAACCAAACTACTTTTTCAAATTAGTTTGCAGTAAATCTAGCAACAAACTACGCAATTTCTATAGTAACAGAACACTAATATTGACTTTTTCTAATAAAAATCACATTTGTTTGAAATAGTCAAGGGTAATACCACAAGTAGTGGATATATTTTTGACAAATATTTTGTCGTTTCCATGTAAATTATTGCGTTTAAATTTCACGAAACAAAATCATATCAAAAATGTCACGAGCCGAAGGCGAGTGACATTTAAGTGTGATTTTGTTGAGTGAAATTTGCAATAATTTCTATGGAAATGGCAAAATATTTAAAAAAAATATATCCACTTCGAGTGGTATTTGGGACGACTATTTAACAATATTAATACATAACGATTAACTTTATTGAAAAATAATCCAACAATTAATATTCATTCTCAATTAAATTCAGCAGAATACTTCCAAAACACAACATTTTAAAATTTTTAAGGCAAGCCAAACTTTGTTCACACAGTTTGTTGGTGTTTAGTTTTACGTAACCTAGCGATATCGCTAAGGACAGAACATCATTGCTAAGCGATATTTCGCAACAAGGCTGTTTAGTTTTTGAGTACGTACATTGTTTTGTGAATATTGTGCATGGTGCCCAATATTCAGTGATATACTGCTGTTATTGGTTGAAAAAAGCAAATGTCTGCAATATGATTGGCTTATATGTTATGGTGTTGAATAGTCACTTGAATACCTTCTAGGAAGATATATCCACTGATATTTTTTTGATTGGTCAAGAAACGTCAGAATTCTGAATTTTCATTGGTTACTTTTTGACAGATGACAGGTGAATTGAATAGTCATCATTATATTTTTTAAAGGAATCCAAGTTATGCCAACATAAACCCTAAATTCTTTGACCTTGAAAATTTTTATAGGAAAAAAACGTACTTTATTAAGTTCTATTAAATGATCTGCTACTATTAATCACAAGTTTCCATAATAAACAAAATCATTTTAATGTGTAATACATAAGTAATGTATTTTATTCGCAACCATATATGTAATAAGATCATTACTGACTTTTAAAAAGTTGGAAAATGAGCTATTCCCAACTTAACTTTCCAACCGGTCGGAAAAGTGATTGCCGGTTGGAAATTAATCCATTCCCGACCGCTGTGTGGGTAGGGACAATGGAAATCTCGTTGATCCATTCATGCGCGATCCATTCACGGCAGCTGAGTAGGTAGGGACACTGGGAATCTCGTTGATCCATTCATGCGCGGCACAACTTTTATCATAATATAATAATTTTTCCAATTATTGTTTAGAATAAGGTGGTTGCGAATAAAATAGTATACATACCACGGTAAAAAGTTTCATTCCTGTCTCGAGATAAAGTTCACCTCGACGCTACGCGTCTCGGTTAACTACTTAATCTCTCGACAGGAATGAAACACTTTCCACCTCAGTATGTAATATACTATTTCCGCCAATCGTACTAGAACTGACACATTATTGACAAAATTATGTTGAGCAAAGTCAAACATTCCATTACATCAGCCGTTGCTAGGTAATTTACAATAAAACTGTATAATATTCCCGGTCGGGGCAGGGAATATTCGAGTACTATTTCCTAATTTTTTTAATTACTCGTATTGATCGGCGGAAAATAGTATGTGTATCTAGGACGAAAAGCGTAACATTCCCAGACTCCTGTGTTGTTGGGCTCAACATTCACCTCGCCCAACAATATTCACAGTCGTCTGGGAATGTTATGCTTTTCGTCGTAGATACACAATGTACTATTTCTCTTATTGTTTACTGTACGGCAACAATTTATACTGAATAAAAGTCGATATCAAAATATTCGTCCTATTATTTCTTCTTCTTAAACGTTCAAAATTGATTTGGCATCATTGTTTTCTTGTCATAGAAATTTATAAGCTAAAATATTTCAACTGTAAACTATTTTTAGACCTGGTGAACCGTGTTATAAATTCTTAGCCAACTTTGGTCCAAATAAAGATGAAACAGACTATAATTATAAGATTTTTTATTTTTACAAATAAAAAATGCTCCACCGAAACCTCTAATTAATGATTCATATATTCAATTCCATTTGTAATATTTGGAACGACAGCTTCACATGTGTGAACCATCGTCATTTACACCATTTTTTTTAGGGAATTTTTACATAACGTGTAGCTAAATTAACAGGTGTAATGCCATTTTAACGTAACATTGTACAAGAACTCGCGATCAATTCATTCCATAACGCCAGTGCCACTGTCTGTATCTCACTTTGTACCATAGAACTCTTTAACAAAGTAATAAGTTATTTAATGAACAAGTAACAAAACTAACGTTGCTGTAAAATTACTTTATAAAATAACGACACATCTCAATATTTATATAATTATAATGCTCTCTTTCTAGCTTTTTGGTTCATGCGTGAGCACTTATCTTAGTTCACCCAGTTATTTTTAACTGGCTGTGGACTTTGTACCTGCAGAATAAGATCGAATCCAAATTTAGTAACACAATCAGATTCTAATTGTTAGATTCTTAATTGCAACACATTAGCTAGCGGTATTCGATCTGTTTAATAAATATATATTACTTTAAAAACGATTACAACATACTGAAAAATTTAGCATCAAACAAATACTGCTAAATATAGTATGATAAAAAATTATTTTCATCTAGTAAGGCTATGGAATAGATCCTAATCGACGAATGCCATTATGTCATTTAGAATTCAAATGTTAAGTTTGACATTTAAGTGTAAACAGAATTGCATTCATAAATTAGTAACTATTCTACAGTCATAGTAGATGCAAATAATTTTTAATCATACTTTATTTCTTTTTAACAAAAAAATATTTATTTCTTCCATGAGTTTTCCAAAAATTTCAACTAAAAAATATATGTTCACAGTTATTCACATAACAATATACTTATAACGTTATAACTAAGGCCCGGATTTGTAGGTTTTATCCTTTTTCATATTAATTTAGGCACTGATGTGAGACTTACAGATGACAAGAATTATGAAAAAATACATCTTTTGAGCTATACTTGTTTCTACCTAAATGCCTAAATACGCAAAATTTCTTCTTAACGACCTAAAGATCCTAAACAAAACCTAAATTGCATTTTTATACAACATAAATTATGCTACTTCAAAAATTTAACAATATAAAGGTGTTATTTTACAAATTTGAAACAAAAAATTACCCTAACTTGCCGGACGCAGTACATATACAGGGTGTTATGGAAATGAGTGCAACTATTTTAACCTGTGATAGAACTCACCAAAATGAACAACTTTTCTATTTATCATTTTTCATTTAATCGCTTATTTTTCAATCATTTATCTCACCTAAATTTGACAAGCCACTTGGTAAGCAAATCTAAGTTAAAGGTGAACGACACAAGTATATTACAACTGCAAAGTTCTTGCACACAAAAACATGCGGTCAATAACTTACACACCTCAATTAATAAAGTACGTTGGTGACCAGATGTGAACTAAAGGTTTTATCAGTACCTATACAGTTTTTGTTCGTTTGCATATCAAAGAAATGTTTTTTGTGTTTTGTGCCATTAAATTAACATATTATTATATGCATTTTAAGAGTAAAATCATTTTGAATTTTAACTCAGTATTGAGGGCGTTTTCGGAAAAATGATAAATGGAGAAGTTGTTCGGTTTAGCGAGTTCTATTACGGGTTAAAATATTTGCACTCATTTCCATAACACCCTGTATATGATTCATTTGACATGTGTTGCATATGCTTTTAACTTACTAAGTGAAACAGTTCGAAATAATTTGGAAGATGTTGACGGATTGATGTCCAATGTAAACAAAGTGTTTTTAAAAGCCCCTCTTAGGGTACAAAGATCACTTGAATGGTTTAGCTCGTTTTCCAGAGCCCGTTCTGAATAGGTAGGGCACTTGAATAGAAAGTGCTATATTTTATGCAAATAATATTGACGATATAAAATCGGTAAGTTTTTCTTTGTCGGGAATAATTTGTTATTGTTTATTTTTAAGTTGTTACATCTTTCGCAGGCTATTAAAAAGCACATCTGTATTTTGACAAACCTAATATTAAAAATGATCTCCTTTATATTAAAGCTCATTTTAAAATTCCGATTGACAGTATAACAAGGTTGGAAACAGTGGGACTGCTTTTAACTCAATCTCTAGAAATTATTGGAAAACTGATGGAAACATTAGTAAAGTCCCCAAGTTTAATTGCTACACAAGATTATGCTAAACTTGATTGTTTATTTTAAAAAAATCCTGGTTTTCAAGAAATCCTTTTAAAAAGTTGCTTTCTGGTGAGAGTGAGGAAGACGTAGGTAGATGCCGACTGGAGCAAATATAAGTTAGCAATAGCATCTTGTGATGTGGAGAGATCTTTCTCTTGGTTAAAATATGTTTTATCACATAAGCGTCTTAGTTTTAAGCCAGAAAAATTGGAACAGTATTTGGTTTGTTATGCAAATGCTTTGTTTATATTCAAGAATTATTGTAAGACTGTAGAATTTTGTACTGAGCATGTATGTATTATTTAAATTACATTTAAATTTAAGTATATATAGTGTTATATTATTGTAGCCTAATTTAGGCTACAAAAATTATAAGTCCTAAATTAAAGTTTTTAAGACCTGAATTACGAGTTTTTAGAGCCTATTTAGTGACCTTTTTTTGGCATTTTAACGACCTAAAAAACCAGGCTTTACTTATAACTAATAATAACAGCTATTATACGATCTGATGTGATGGACAAAACCAGGTTAGTACATGACACTACTGATAACATATCAAGTACTGCGAGCGAGCATTTGTAATTATATCACTCATTGTAGTCAAATATGTTTTTCTAGGTCAAACAAGATCAGATGAACTCACCCAGTACACCTTAAATTCCTGAGTTAGAAATTTTTATCAAACTATTACCATTTTCTAAAAATTATAGTTATTTATAAAATCTTGTTAAATTATGTAGCATCAAACAGCACTACTAATGAATTGGACCAACAATCCACTCCTGTAAAAAGAATTCCCTTATAAAAGCTCACATGCAAATAGCTGGACAGAAATTATGATGGCACGCAAGCAGTCAAAAATGGACTTATACTGTACCACTCTTTACATGCAACGTACAAACCTTATACAGGACTGCAGGTATAAAGCTAACTTAAAGACATTGCAAAAAATTAGGACCGGCTAAGGCATTATTTCAAAACATAACCAGTCAATATTCTACAGCTGCAACTACAAGAAAAGATAGATTTGGAAGTGGGCAAGTAAATGCATATATCGAATAGACTTTAAAGCTTCTTTAACTACAGAGTTATCAATGCGCATAACCTTACAGAGAGGACAAGTCAGACGAAGAGAAGGAAAGATTCTATGAAAAGTTAGAAAATGTGTATAGGCATTACGAAATACGATATAAAAATCATTGTTAGAGATACGAATGCCAACGTAGGTCAGAAAACAGCATACCAGCCGATTATAGGGAACATAGCCTGCATGAAATACTACTTATCCGCAACCTCTTCTCCAAAGGTGTCGAGGTAGGTTGCATGAAGTAAGCAACCCAACTTATTAACTGTGCTGCACTTCTTGGAATGGTGATATCAAGCACTAATTTTGTGACATTTTTATTTTTATAATAAAATTACTTTTATTTCTAATGATAAAACTGTCAAGATGATTTCCATTTAAACAAACACTAATAAAAAAATACGTTTATTAATGACTTACTTTATGGCTTTAATGCATTTGTAAAATTTAATACTTACAAGTTTTTAAAATCAAAACATCATTATTATCAAAATATTTTTCTGTTTGTACTCTCTATTATTCTAAGGTGTCCAAAATACCCAATTGAAAACTTTGCATGTTAGAATATACTTTACACATTGCAATGCAATGGCATCGGTTTAAAAATTTTAATTATTGAACATTTTAATCTTCTCATTCAATATTAAACGATCTGTCACTATCTCTACAGCAGTCCTGTAGGGCTGCAGTTTTACATCAGTTATCAAATAACCACACTTCCATTCAAAACAAAGAAAAAAACCAGCTGGTACCGCTCTCACAAAACATCTTGTGGTATTGGTGATGATAAACCTAAACAAAGTGGAAGTGGTTTTCTAAAAACAAAGTAAATTTTATCTAATTAAGAATTCATATC
>CALNHX010010008.1:0-44216 GCA_940337035.1 Agriotes lineatus
AAGAAAGTCAAAGTGAAGAAGATCAACTGCCATACTCCTCGATATATAGACCAAAAATTATTAGAAAAGATTCATCAGATGTTACAAACAATCCAGAAACCCCTCAAATCGTTTCCTTCGCTACACATAATGATATTCCTATAGATCGAAAAACTGTTGAATCTCAAGAACAATCTAGCACACCTTCGGTAATTTCTATTATTGAAGAAGGCTCTGATATGCAAACTAAAAATGATACAGACATTATAAAGGGAATAATGGAAGAATTTATGGGAGACGTTGAAGATAGCAGTGAAGAAGTTCCAAGTAGTTCAATCAATCCAATTGAAGATTTAGATTCAAAAGAAGAAATTACCTCGAATTTTAACAGTAAACCCAAGAGCCGGCGACGGGGCGTTTGGCGTCTGGTTAAAAGACCAATAGATACTTTTGAAACAGCAGAATCTCAATATGTTGGTAGCGTTGTTGCCAATAGTTTTGATACTATTGAAAACAAATCACCTATCAAGGGGCAAAATAACAATTTTAAGTCAGGAGATCTAAGCAAGGAATTTTACGATGGAAGCATCAAAATACAAGCAGAAAGTACAACTACAAAAAGTGATGAAACAGTGAAAACAAGTCTCCATGAAACTGAAGTTACGTCTCAGCAGGTTGAATCGCATTCCTCAACAACTGAAAGTTTCTTTGACTCTCTGTATAAAATGTTTGGAATGGAAGAAGAAGGCCAACAAAATGAATCTCTGTCAACAAATGAAAATAAATCTCTCCACAATAAAAGTTCTTTAAACAGAGTTCCTCCACAGTTCACTGAAGAAAAAACAAATCTGGAGGGTGACACTCCAGTTGACGCTCCATTCGTCACAGATGAAGCACACGAATCTGATGTGTTGTCAAACGCCCCTTTAGAAACAAGGCCACATAATCTGCCAGTAGAAAATGAAACGAATCAATCTCAGCAAACTGCAGATCAGTTAAACCTTCAAAATATTCTACAACCACCAATCTTGACAACCGACGCGCCCAGTCCATCACCGCCTCTTCAAATTTCTGAAAGTTTAGATCCTCAGCTAGAACCTTGGGATTTTGGAGTTAAAACTTCAACGTCTACTGAAGTTTCGCACGAAACAGAAATATGTTATCGAGGCAAATGTGTAAAGTCAAGTGGCACTAAAATTCCTGCGCTATAATAGTGATCGGACGACGATAGTGTAAAAACTGTAAATAGTTTATAAACAATTTTTCATATATTTATAGTATGATTGAAGCTCAATGTGATGTGTGATTGTAAAGTGACGTTTATCCTACTTATTAAAATTTAGATTAAAACGCTATTTTTTAAGAGAACTATCTATATTTTCACCGAATCGAATCTTTAAAAACTTCTAAAATTGTATATATTGATACCTTAATATGTTATTTAACACTTGTAATCATGTTGTAAGTGAAAGTATTTATTACGTGTAAAATAAAAAGCATACAGTGGGTGACTTATATTTTAATACTAAAATATAATCTATTAAGGCTACTCATCTGAGATGCGTCAGCTTCATTTTTACTTGGTGATTATTTGAAACACAATAAACGGTATAAAAGTATTTGCTTATTTTTACTTGTGTTATAACAATCCATTGAGTAACTACTATACATAAAATATTCACCAACTTAACCATTCAAAAGTTACCTATGAAGTATGCATTTGTAAAAAAGGTATTCATTAAAAAATCCAAAACGAGTCTACGATTCCTTAAAACATGTGTGTATATATCAAATATTTCGTTCTAAAGCATCAGCATAAAAAATAGTGACCAAATTTATTGAACAAACATAATTTAAGTTAATGCATCTTAGTGGGACTGTTCTTCAGTTAAAGGTTAAATTTATTTATTTCGAAATTAAATCGTAGGAATTTTACTTTTAGAGCTGCCCTTTTAAACTATAAAGGGCAATTTATCTTTTGAACGGTTTGGCAATCATGTGCTTACTATGCTTGGACTGTCATTATTATTAGAAAAGATTTTTTCAAACGGTACCTAATGGTACCAGGTAAGGTTCATATATTCCCGGCCTCCCCTATTTGCGATGGCACTATAGTGATTATACCACTCCCTCTAATATCAACCAATGAAAAACGGCAAAATGCATAGTTACGCATGTACTAACTTTCGATAATGTAATCTCTGAAACTTCTTTGTGGCGTGAATTCATAATTCATATTCTTATATGGGTATTTCGCCACTCTGCAAATTAAAATAAATAACGAAAATATTAACAACGAACGTTTCGAGGAACAATCTGCCCTCGTTATCAACGATTAACAATTAAAACGAAGAAGAAACTTATCTTTTTTTCACTGGAAGGAAAAACGACCAACCTCCAATGAATTTTTTGGCTATCGATTCTTAAAGATGAGATCAAGTAGGTATAGATATCAACAAACGTCAATGTCAAAAAATTCATTGGAGGTTGGTCGTTTTTCCTTCCAGTGAAAAAAAGACAAGTTTCTTCTTCGTTTTAATTGTTAATCGTTGATAACGAGGGCAGATTGTCCCTCGAAACGTTCGTTGTTAATATTTTCGTTATTTTAAATTGCAGAGTGGCGAAATACCCATATAAGAATATGAATTTTCGATCATGTATATAGCAACTGATAATCACATACCTTCCTGATTAATAGGTGATAATCACACGCCTTCACAAACATCACGTTACCTGCTGTCAGTACAATTGTCATAACAACCACATTAACTGTACTTTTAATATTTAAAATACACTATTCAAACGTTGTTTATTGGCTCGTGATATAATCTAGCCGAATGCAACTCGTGTCTTCTTGATTATCAAATCATTTCTGTTTACACGAGATATATTGTTTGGCAATCGCGCGAGTCCGAAGGACGAGCATGATTGTCTAAAACAATATATCGAGTGGAAACAGAAATGATTATTTGATAATCAAGAACCCACTAGTTGCATTATATATGATTATACCACTCCCTCTAACATCAACCAATGAAAAACTGCAAAATGCATAGTTACGCATGTACCTACTAACTTTTGATAATGTGCATAGCAACTGACAATCACATACCTTCCTGATTAATAGGTGATAATCACACGCTTTCACAAACATCACGTTACCTGCTGTCAGTACACTTGTCATAACAACCACATTAACTGTACTTTTAATATTTAAAATACACTATTCAAACGTTGTTTATTATCTAGCCGAATGCAACTCGTGTCTTCTTGATTATCAAATCATTTCTGTTTCCATTTCGGACTCGCGTGATTGCCAAAATATATATCTCCTGTAAACAGAAATGATTATTTGATACTCAAGAACCCACTAGTTGCATTATATATGAAAATATTTGCCAATTAAAAAATCAAAGTCTTGTCAAACATTTTTCCGAAATGTTTAAAATTGAATATCGTGCTGTGATAAAGTTCTCGCAAAAGAATATGTTACTCCGACAGAAATTAAAAAACGATTTGATGATATTTATGGGAACTTCTCACCTTCATTCTCCACTGTAAAAGAATGGGCTAAGTTATTTCGCATGGGCGGAGAATCTCTCGAAGATGGTCCTCGTAAAGGTCGGTCCGTAACAGTGGTTATCCAGAATATGTTGCCGTTTAAAAACAAAAGAAATTGCAGCAAGGGCCAATCTTTCTAGAACAACTGTCCTTCGAATTTTCCATGACGATTTACACATGAGTAAGATTAGTGCAAGGTGGGTATCATATATTTTTAAATATATGGTGGGTACCAAAACTTCACACTCCTATTCATAATCAGCAAAAAGTTGACTGTTGCGTCGAATTTTTGGAGCTTTGTCGTAATAACGAGAACGAAGTAATAGATTCCATTGTTATAGGGGACGAAACTATGCCTCTTTATTATGATCCTCTTTCAAAAACGGAATCTATGGAGTGCCGTCGTTGAGGAGAACCACCACCGAGAAAAGCAAAAGTCTCTCCATCAACGAAAAAAGTCATGGTCACAATGTTGTGGGACTGCAAAGGAATTCTGCTTATATATTTTAAAGAACGAAATACTACCGTAAACGGAACATATTGTGCTTGCTTACTGCACCGGCTATGTTCCGCTATTAAAGAAAAGCGAAGAGGAAAGCTCAGTAAAGGTGTGCGTCTATTGCATGACAATGCCCCAGTACACCCTCCAGCAGTTGCAAAGGCTGTTATTCAAAATTGTGGGTTTTTGGAACTCAACCACCCACCCTATAGCCCTGACCTAGCATCAAGTGACTACTTTATGTTTTCAAAGTTGAAGCCGGATTTGCGTGGTTTAAAATTTAGCGACGATGGAGAAGTTCAAACTGCAGTTTTGAATCATTTTGAGGACAAAAGTTCGGAATACTTTATAAAGGTAAATAAAAGTTAATTAAGCGTTGTGAAAAACGGTTTCATACCTGGGCCGGCAATATATAGACCTTACCTCGTAACTTACAACATGCGTTGTTTTCAAATATCAGCACGGGAACTGCCTTACATGGCGAGAAGAAACATATGATAAAATCAAATCCAACTAGCTGATATCAAGTAACACTGATAATTAAGCGGAAATGAGTGGTCTGTGACGCGAAACGTGGTGGATCTGATTGTTAATCTTTCTTTTACCCACGATGTTCTAGTTATAACAAAGAACATGAAGAAATTAATATTTATTAAGTCTATAAAGCGCGTGGTTGTCAACCTACCCTTTAAATCTTTAACTCTCTAATTTTATGGTCATTTTGAACCCCTTAGAAAAAGACATTCTAAAAATCATGTATTACTGGCGTTCCTATTTTCCCGTACTTTTTAAATATCTCTGTAGCTACTACATTTTTAAGAAACATTGTCCACTATTTTATTGGTTGGAAAAGTTTAATTATAAATGTAAATTTAGAATAGATACAAAACTAAAGTTTATGCTGTTAGAGTAAATTAGAGGAAAAACCTAAAATAAAAAACTTAGTGAAGGTTAGAAATTAATTAGGTTACTTAGAAATCACCCCAACCTTTTGGCTACGTACCATCCTATACCATAAAATCGGTGGTCTCTTGCTGTGTATCTTTGTTCGCTATCTTCTCCAAAGATACTGAACCGATTAAATTGTATGATAGCTTAAAATTTTGCTATTTTTACTTCCTTTGGGATTCACCCCAAAAATTCGAAATTGAGTTTTCACCAGATCTTCACGTTTTAGAGTCCCCTGAACCCAAAAAAGATATTTTTGTTCATTGGTCTGTCTGTCTGTCTGTCTGTGTGTCTGTCTGTCTGTGAACAGAATATCTCGAAAACGAAAATCGCATAACCGGAAGTAGCTGTTTACTCTAGTGATTTTTCAGTTTTTTTTCGATTTCTTCAAAAACGGCTGCAACGATTTTTTTAAAACTTTACATTTTTAATGTGTATTGATGTGAGATAGGTGATTTTCCAGTTGAATACCTCTAAAATGGGTTTCTTTTGTTTTTTTTTTTCTATTTTATGTATTAACTTCTATTTTAAGTAGAACACCCAGTATATTATTACATTTCTGAATTTTGCTTGAAATTTTAGAGAAAATTTGTCTCTTGATCTAATGCTCTATTTTGTACCGTTTTTGTAGAATTTGCAAATTTTGAAAATTTTTGACAAATGCTTAAAAATTAAAAATCAAATTTTTGGCTAATTATATGATCACAGTAAAAGAAAGTTGTGTGAGTGTATCACACCAGGTTTTTTAGACTTAGATCGTAGGCCGGTTTTTATTTTCAAAAAAGTACGAAAAATTAAAGTAATAGTATATTACATTACAGGGCATAAAAGTGAAACTTTGCAGATGAGGAGGCTACTTGAAGAACACGAGGACGCGAAGCGTCCTAGTACTTCTTCAAAGCCTCCGAGACAAACATAGACACATTCATACTGCGTAATGTATTAAACTTCTTTCTGAAATCGCTCTTTAAAATTTGAAAAATAGAATTCTTTCGCATCAAGGCGCATGGTAAAGGTGACGGGTTACCTAGGTAATGTAAAGTAAAAATGACTAGTCTTGAAAAAATCTCAAAACTGACTTGCAAAGTGATACTTTCAAGATCAAACCAAGTGTTGGCCCGCTTTCTTGACGATTTCAGAAAATATTAAATTACAATCAGTTGAAACACCTGATGTGGTACGTTCACAATGAACTCTTCAGCGCCGATTTCGACGTCAAATTTAAAAAAAACAATTAAATCGTGTAATTTCAATGTTCATCTGTCAACATGTTTGTATTTATAATTGGTAAGATTGTATGTGATTTTGATTGTGACATGTAGCACCCTTTCCCACTGAAGCGTAGCTCGGGTGAATCACTAGTTAAAAAATATGTACATTCTATGGACTATGACTTTCAGTGATCTTGAGAGGCGAAATGCGTTATTCTCGAAAATGCTAAAATTTCGTATAAAAGAAAGAAGAAGAAATATAAGTAAAATTTCGTTTAGTAGTTGTCTAAGACTTAAGGCATTCAATAGGAAGGTATTATTTTTTCGTAATACTATACCGTTACTGTATTTTAACTGAACTAACAAACCCTTAAAGTTATTCATAACAGACACCGGGCGTTAAGGATCATAACGGCCGCCGACCGCTAAGAATCACATTATCTTTATAGTATATTACCTTAGAACACACCGAAAAAAATAGAATGCGAGGCCTGCAGGGCCGAGTTTTGCTATTTTTTAGGACTATTCCAGTAAGACACTTAACGATCGTGTTAAATTAAAAATACCGTTCAATATGGCAAACACTGTTTGCCTAAATAAAATTTGTGATTGTTGTATCTATAGTAACTAAATACAAAATAATGTTCTATAACACTCCTAGGACCGTTATATTCATAACAGGCTTGTTATTTTGTTGTTGTTGACCTTCACAGATAACGTCACAGATAACGAACCCGAAACAAGTAAAAATAGATTGGTAGAGCAAAAAATTATGTTTAATAAGTTTCTCTTAAAATGTACACATTTTTATTACGAAAAAATCTTAAACGACACACGGCCGATAAGTAAATAATGGATTGGGTGATTATAAACCTCGGCTATCACCTCGGATTACAAAATTTAACCGCGTCCATTATTTGCTATACATCGGCCTAATGACGTTAATAACTATTTCGTCAGTGTTTCGAAAGTGAGTTAAGTTTTCTTAACATTCATATATAATATATTACGTTTGTTAAGAAACAAAGCCCAAAAAATAAATTCAAAAACTATCTCAATCCCAGAGGAGAATAAACTAGCTAGATCATTTGAAATTCCCAACTTTGATTTAAATCGTTTTCCCAAACGCTGACGCTCAATTTTTAGATCTATCCTACCTCGTGAAGTTCGCTTCGTTGATGGCTCCGAAGCTAGTCGTAGTGACGCTGCTGGAATATCTCAAGTTGTAGCTGCTTCCCTGCCCGCCAATGTTGATTCAGACGTTCTTGCAGACTCGACTGTTGTTCTAGACTGCTAACCTCTGGCTTTCGATGGTAATTTCCGTCGTAGTCAAAGATCGTAATTTTCAGTTGGACGGCTCCCGAATCCCCGGCGATGAGATTTGTAAACATGTAAATTTTTTGTTGCAGAAACTGTGTTACAGTTTTAATTCCTCAGATCGACATTGATCAAGAGCACTGTCAAAAATCGGGTACAAACTACAGGGTTCGCCGGCTTTACCAAAAAGGACACAGATCTTAATGTGCTGGAGTAGATTTTGTTTCTCCGGTTACCTGCACTTAGCTCAGACGGGAAGGCGTGGTTCGAGAGTACAAAGAAAAACCGGCGGCACTTACCCTAAAGATTGCTTAAAATAGATGCCTAGAGCGCCACTTGTTTCTAGATAAGGAATGGCAAACGTGTTAGAAACAAGAACACACACGTAGCCTATGGGGAAGTCCTCCACGTAACTGCACTCCACTACAGCGTCCCCTCCGCCAAGCTCCTTCGGGCCTGTTGGTGTATACACGGTGTGGTCTTGCAACAAATGACTTACCTTGATGACCACACCCTCTAGAGCAATAAAAGAAAACACTGACAAGCCCAAATCTAGGGCGTTCTTACTTGAAGAGCAGGCTTTGGGTTCACATTTAATTACATCAGGCTTTTGCCGTAATTAACTAATGACTAAAGGGTTCAGCAACAACAAATAACTAGACTGACATTAGCAAAGGTTTATGTTTAATAGCCCACCCAGTGGTGAGTTTAAATTTATTACAAAGAGTACATCCTAACTGGAATTTCGGGGTCCCCTAGCAAAAGTTAACTTAATCTAAGTATCATTAACAAATAAGCAGAACAAAATCACAGGAGAGACGCCCCTGCATATAATAATTAATTTGAACAATTCGAGTAAACGGGCGTACGCAATGTCCAATATAAACTTCAATAGCGCACGACAGATGGTCGATATCACTTCACACGGCACATGATTAAACAAAGCGAAAACACATATTTACTGTAAACAATTTTACCTTAGCCCCAAAGCGTGTTTTTTTTTGGCGGGAGCGGTGAACGAGGTCCTGGTGAAGTCACTTGGCAAGGAGAGCTGCAGTGCAGACGGAGTTGTTGGGACGAGAGTTTAGGGACTCCCCGGTAATCAGGAACAAGAGATGACGGCCTTCGATGAAGCTCAGGTGCAGCGTAACGAGGTGTTACGAAAAATCCCTCAATGGTTGTGGGAAAAATGACAGCAAAAAAACTACACTATTGCGCGGCGGGCTTCCAAAAATTACAAACAGCAGGGCGTTGATACACGAATTTGCAAACAGCAATGGTTTTTCCCCACTTAACAGGGAAAAGTTAGTTACGGCTTAAAGATGTCGTCTCTAGTCGAATGTGCAAATAATGCAAATATCTTTCCCCGGAAAGTACACTATAGGAGACGAATCGGCCATTCGTATCAACGCCCGCACACGCAATCCCAAAACACACCCAACAATCAAACGCTTCGAAGGTTTGAGCTTCACTGACTTAAGTTCAGAAGAAATCAACACGTCGATTTAATACAAAGGCAACGAAACTGGCCACAGGGCACTCACAAAAATAGCGCAGCCCCCGGCCGAGGCACCGGGGCTAGCGTTCTTTGACAACGTTCTTAGACGGAAGCTTGCTACTAATTAAAATTTCGAACGCGCGGGCTTAAAGATTTGCCCCCGCGGCAAAGAAGAGTCCATCTCACTTTTGCAACCGCTGATGGAAATTCTCCCTCTCATTATTGCACCATTCCTTACCGCGTTGTGAAATAAAAGGAAATTTTACTACGTAAGCTTAATTGGGCAGAAAGGGGCCTTGGATCCTGAACAAAGAATTTTGTGGTATAGCGAATTCCAAAGTATCGGGTTACTACGAAAAGTCCCCGGATTGATATGGACCGAAATAACATTTGAAATCTCATTTCTTTATCGCGTAAGACAAAGGGAGCTTAAGTCTAAAATGCGCTGGCTGCACAGAAGTTCCGAGAATTTTGTATTGAAGGCGCCTGGGTGCCGAAATAAACACATTAGCGTGCGAAGCGAAAATGTTTATAAAGAAATATTCCATTGGGGTGATTATTTTTGATTTGAGTTCAACCGGACTTTGGATATAACTGGAAGCCCCAAGGCTACAAAACGAACCAAACAATTTGAACGTGGCACCGAAGTGCTTACGGAGAATTTCCGTCAATGGTTTGTATCTTAAAATGTGACCTAAATAAATCGGTAACAGCTTTTAGAAATACCGGGCCGGCTCTCGGGATTTTTAGATTGAAATTGAATTTTGTGTAAAACGGGTTCGACTAATTTTTGATGACAACCCATAATTGGATTAATCGCGTGAATCGCTTAGTGACGTCGAGTCATCTAACACCCCCCTTACTAGAGGTCAATTTCCTAAATTGATCCTGAGCGCAACTGAAGAAGTTGCTAAAAGAATAGCTTAACCTAGGGTGCGGATTGAGATAGCCGTCACTACTCGGGATCCCAACCACGCGATGACAGATAGCGTCAATGACAGAGTGAGAAGGAAGAAGAGTTTGCCAAAAAGACCGGTTACGCCGGTGGAAACTACGGAAAGCCTCAATCAGGCACTGACGGTTCGGTGAAGCCTAGAACACCCCTCCCCGGACCAGGGAATCGGGCGACGAATGCAAAACATAAGTGTCCCAACAGGAGGGTACTCCGCCAGGGGTCCCATTCGACTTGGCGATCGAAAATCAACGTCTCAAAAACATCATAAAACACGGACCACTCCACCCCGGTAAAGGGTGGTGCCCACATCAACAAAAGAATCCGACCACGGCCGAGCGGCCATGGCACGCGTCCATGGGGTGTCGGGTAAGCAAGGCGACCGGACCCACTGCCTACTCACTATCCGGCCCCATGACACGGTTTAAAGGGAAAAGTGCCAAAGGCAAAACGGGTGAGGACAATGACAGGTGTCGCCGGACACACGGTAAAGGGAGGATAGAACGAAAGAAGAAAGATGAGAGAGAAGAGTTGATATCCCACCTGGGATTTGGGTTTTGCTCTTGAATGAGCTTGTCATAATAGGGTATAAGTCATCACTGTGCACTCTTCCGTCCAACCTACCAATCGAACACAGGGTTACGAAGCCCCAAGGTTCGCAGCCTAACTCTCGAAGACGCGTTGAAGAGGGCACGCGAGGCGTCACGGGATCAGCCTCTTGTGTTTGTCCCACAGCAACAAACGATCAAAGAAAGGGGTAGCCACGAACGACAGGAGTCTCGAAGGCCTTGAAGGCCGCCTAGCCTAAACTAACCTATCCTATTCTAATGAAACGAACAATTATATACAACAGTAAGTCACACATGGTTAATTCATTATGACTTGGGATTGTCAAGGAAAAGAAAATTAAGTCCACCGAAATCCTCAATCGATGACGATGCCGAAAGCCAAATCGTCTCTGAATTCGCATAATGCGGGACCGAAAATGACTCCAACACCGAACACCAAAAGAAAATCCGGAAAAACAAAGTCTCCAACAAATGTCAAACCTAAAATTCACTAAAGACACAACGTGCGAACAGCCTGGCCTTGACCGTCACACGAAGCTCAAAAGCTAACAACAAAATCGCTCCTCCCAAAGTCCAAAGGGCAGGAATACGATGCATGGCCAAAGCCATCAAAAGTCTTCAACGAAAAAGTCTTTCCCAAAATCCAAAGGGCAAAGACACCTAAAGTGACAACCTAAAGTCATCAAAACAAAATTCGGTAGGTGACGACAGATCGTCCATAAATAAGTTACTTAAACACAACGACAACAGGCGGCTAAATCGCAACATACTTCAACATGGTAAACTACTAAGTCAATAAATGAAAAACGTACGACAGAAAGTGTACACGACACTACGACGAGTGTTGATGCACGCGATGAAATCAGCAAACGAAGTTGGGCGATACACGATAGAAATGAAAACTGAATAGAAGTCAATCAAAAAAAACTACGCCAATCCAACTAAGATGGTTTGAGAGACCTTAAAAATTCGCATACGCGGATCTCACAAACACACCAACACAAACCACATCCTAACAACGAACCAATACAGAATAATGAAGGCGACATGATTTCCAACTCGTCAACAAACAACAACGCGGCACCACGTTAAAGGATGACAACAAAAAAGTCAACATCGGTAATCTAAATGCGTCAATGTCGATGAACTCTACTAACTTTAACTTAAATTCGGAATAGCACAATAAAATTTCAAATTAGCTGAAGGCTAAACACAATCAACAATAAATGAATTCAAAAAAAAAGTTCGCTACCTTTCAAAAATTTCAAAGTTTTCACGAAAACGACAAAAAAACACGGTTTACTTAATGATTTATACTAAAAGAAACAATTAACACCAAAAGAATGGCTTCAAAATATGCCCTAGCACGGAAAAGAAAATGTTGAAATTTTAAACACGAAAAAACACAAAAATCCCGCGAAAAATCCCGGGAAAAACAATGTTTGGTTTATCGAAGGGATGGCAAGAAACTCATTTGATAAAAGAAAACATATAGGATACGCGTCCTGATATGAAAAAAACACGTTTCCAAATTTCAAAGTCCTAAAAAGTCAAGTTTTCACGAAAAATAGTGGAAAAAACTATATGACGTTAATGCCAAACACTAAAATAAAGCTGTATGACAAGAAAAGAAACACAAAAACAATGCCCTAAAGGCGTTATCGACAAAAACAAGCCACACGTTGGGATAGCCACTTAGATCTGTTACAGTTTTAATTCCTCAGATCGACATTGATCAAGAGCACTGTCAAAAATCGGGTACAAACTACAGGGTTCGCCGGCTTTACCAAAAAGGACACAGATCTTAATGTGCTGGAGTAGATTTTGTTTCTCCGGTTACCTGCACTTAGCTCAGACGGGAAGGCGTGGTTCGAGAGTACAAAGAAAAACCGGCGGCACTTACCCTAAAGATTGCTTAAAATAGATGCCTAGAGCGCCACTTGTTTCTAGATAAGGAATGGCAAACGTGTTAGAAACAAGAACACACACGTAGCCTATGGGGAAGTCCTCCACGTAACTGCACTCCACTACAGCGTCCCCTCCGCCAAGCTCCTTCGGGCCTGTTGGTGTATACACGGTGTGGTCTTGCAACAAATGACTTACCTTGATGACCACACCCTCTAGAGCAATAAAAGAAAACACTGACAAGCCCAAATCTAGGGCGTTCTTACTTGAAGAGCAGGCTTTGGGTTCACATTTAATTACATCAGGCTTTTGCCGTAATTAACTAATGACTAAAGGGTTCAGCAACAACAAATAACTAGACTGACATTAGCAAAGGTTTATGTTTAATAGCCCACCCAGTGGTGAGTTTAAATTTATTACAAAGAGTACATCCTAACTGGAATTTCGGGGTCCCCTAGCAAAAGTTAACTTAATCTAAGTATCATTAACAAATAAGCAGAACAAAATCACAGGAGAGACGCCCCTGCATATAATAATTAATTTGAACAATTCGAGTAAACGGGCGTACGCAATGTCCAATATAAACTTCAATAGCGCACGACAGATGGTCGATATCACTTCACACGGCACATGATTAAACAAAGCGAAAACACATATTTACTGTAAACAATTTTACCTTAGCCCCAAAGCGTGTTTTTTTTTGGCGGGAGCGGTGAACGAGGTCCTGGTGAAGTCACTTGGCAAGGAGAGCTGCAGTGCAGACGGAGTTGTTGGGACGAGAGTTTAGGGACTCCCCGGTAATCAGGAACAAGAGATGACGGCCTTCGATGAAGCTCAGGTGCAGCGTAACGAGGTGTTACGAAAAATCCCTCAATGGTTGTGGGAAAAATGACAGCAAAAAAACTACACTATTGCGCGGCGGGCTTCCAAAAATTACAAACAGCAGGGCGTTGATACACGAATTTGCAAACAGCAATGGTTTTTCCCCACTTAACAGGGAAAAGTTAGTTACGGCTTAAAGATGTCGTCTCTAGTCGAATGTGCAAATAATGCAAATATCTTTCCCCGGAAAGTACACTATAGGAGACGAATCGGCCATTCGTATCAACGCCCGCACACGCAATCCCAAAACACACCCAACAATCAAACGCTTCGAAGGTTTGAGCTTCACTGACTTAAGTTCAGAAGAAATCAACACGTCGATTTAATACAAAGGCAACGAAACTGGCCACAGGGCACTCACAAAAATAGCGCAGCCCCCGGCCGAGGCACCGGGGCTAGCGTTCTTTGACAACGTTCTTAGACGGAAGCTTGCTACTAATTAAAATTTCGAACGCGCGGGCTTAAAGATTTGCCCCCGCGGCAAAGAAGAGTCCATCTCACTTTTGCAACCGCTGATGGAAATTCTCCCTCTCATTATTGCACCATTCCTTACCGCGTTGTGAAATAAAAGGAAATTTTACTACGTAAGCTTAATTGGGCAGAAAGGGGCCTTGGATCCTGAACAAAGAATTTTGTGGTATAGCGAATTCCAAAGTATCGGGTTACTACGAAAAGTCCCCGGATTGATATGGACCGAAATAACATTTGAAATCTCATTTCTTTATCGCGTAAGACAAAGGGAGCTTAAGTCTAAAATGCGCTGGCTGCACAGAAGTTCCGAGAATTTTGTATTGAAGGCGCCTGGGTGCCGAAATAAACACATTAGCGTGCGAAGCGAAAATGTTTATAAAGAAATATTCCATTGGGGTGATTATTTTTGATTTGAGTTCAACCGGACTTTGGATATAACTGGAAGCCCCAAGGCTACAAAACGAACCAAACAATTTGAACGTGGCACCGAAGTGCTTACGGAGAATTTCCGTCAATGGTTTGTATCTTAAAATGTGACCTAAATAAATCGGTAACAGCTTTTAGAAATACCGGGCCGGCTCTCGGGATTTTTAGATTGAAATTGAATTTTGTGTAAAACGGGTTCGACTAATTTTTGATGACAACCCATAATTGGATTAATCGCGTGAATCGCTTAGTGACGTCGAGTCATCTAACAACTGCTGCAAGCGTTAGCACAGGTACACTACCACATTGGCAATCAAATGGACCACTTTTTATATTATAAAATGCTCATTTATTATTATAAATCATTAATTAAATGTGGAGCACAAATTCGACAACCTTGCAATTAATTTTATTTAACTCTTTTTCCTGTTAAAGACTAAAAAGTATCATGTTGCTAAGATACGGTGTTATTCTACTATTAATTGGAAATTAGGTTTGATAATATTTACCACAAATGGAGTAAAATTTGATTACATAACTTACAGTCTAACATTTTCTTATTCTAAAATATTGTCTTTTTGCTTATAACTAATATTTTTCTATAGCGTTGCACTCGCAAACGTTTTTAATTTCACTGCTCTGCTTTTGCACTATGTTTTTAAATATTAAAACACTGATTTTTGAGTTCCGCACTTTTTACGTCGCTTGCTTCTTTTCTATTGCCTCCATTCAGGATTGCTCTTCGCGATTTTCTTGATTTTCCTTCATCTTGATTTACCCTTCAGCTTGCTCACAATTTTCACAGTCCTTTGCTTTTATTGATTATACCACTCCCTCTAACATCAACCAATAAAAAACGGCAAAATGCATAGTTACGCATGTACTAACTTTTGATAATGTACATAGCAACTGACAGTCACATACCTTCCTGATTAATAGGTGATAATCACACGCCTTCACAAACATCACGTTACGTGCTGTCAGTACAATTGTCATAACCACCACATTAACTGCACTTTTAATATTTTTTTTCTGTTGGTCATATTTTACGTCATCTTTTTAATAACTAAGTCCTAGATAAAAAACAGCAGTTTAAAACACGTTTCCCGGCACAACTTGTTTTGAAATTTTTAAAACACGAAACAAATATAGCAACAATAATGGTTTATTAAATGCGTTTTGGTATCTTGAAGTGTTACATTTATTTATTTAAAGTAAGCAATTACATTCCCAAACTGCTTAATGCGCAGGTATCTTTCACTTTTAAGGATGACTTCAGCATCGAATTATACGGCCAAAGTGAAGCATGTGACGTTTCTTGCTGCAAATGAATTAAATACAAATGGAAATGAAAATAATCGCAGACTTACCTTCTCTTCTAAATAGGCAAGAATTGTTACCGAGGAGACTTTGTTATTTTCTCACCAATAGCAGAAATTTTAATAAACCTTCTCGTAAGCAGCTTTAGACTTCACGGGCAACAAATTTTCTCGCAATAGATTCCCATTCTTTAAAATATTTTCAGGAATTTGATTTGACTTTGACATTTTCGTTTATAAAATAAGCAACATATCCATAGCGACTCGTGACCAACGTGGTTGATGTGGTGACGTGGTGCGTCTCGTTGCATAACAACACCCTCGAACTTTAAGCTTGTGTTTTCTCACTCGTATCATTAATAACTAAAAATACACTATTCAAACGTTATTTATTGACTCGTGATATAATCTAGCCGAATGCAACTCGTGTTTTCTTGATTATCAAATCATTTCTGTTTCCACTTGATATATTGTTTTAGGCAATCACGCTCGTCGTTCGGACTCGCGTGATTGCCAAACAATATATCTCATGTAAACAGAAATGATTATTTGATAATCAAGAACCCACTAATTGCATTATATATGGCTTTATCTGTGCACAAACCTATCATTTTAAATAATATTACTTTATTCAATGACCAATGAAAATCCAGATTTCTGACGTTTTTTGACCAATCAAAAAAATATCAGTGGATATATCTTCCTAGAAGGTATTCAAGTGACTATTTTAAACAAATGTGATTTTTATTAGAAAAAATAAATATTAGGTGTTTTGTTACTATACAGGGTGTTATGGAAATGAGTGCAAATATTTTAACCCGTAATAGAACTTGCTAAACTGAACAACTTCTCCATTTATCATTTTTTGGAAAACGCCTTCAAACCTGAGTTAAAATTCAAAACAGTTTTACTCTAAAAATGCCTACCCGCCTATGGAATAATATTTTAATTCAATGGCACAAAACACAAAAAACATATATTTGATAGGCAAACCAACAAAAACTGCATAATTACTGATAAAACCTTTAGTTGACATCTGGTCACCAAAGTACGTTATCAATTGAGGTAGGTAAAGCTAACATTCCACCAAGCACAGCGCCGTACACTGCTTCGCCGTATACGACGATACGTTTTATGACGTACAGTAGAATACCGCATTTAATCATTCCACTGCATACAGCAAATATTTCGTTGCTGCAGTTATTAAAATATTCAATGCATACTTCATTCTTTCTATAAAGGTGTCATTATCGAAAGTTGCTAGAAGAACTTTATTTTTATTGTTACTAAAAAGAAGAAGATAACGGTGTGCAAAATACTGGGAGCACCCACTTTGTCAAGAACTGAAGTTATATCCTGAAAAATATTTTCAATGCCTATTTCAGTATCAATAAAAACATTTTGAAAGCAGATTGAAAGAGGGTTTAGCCAAATAAATATGAATTATAGGCTGGCTACTAGTACTATAATACTGCCGTTTAAAGCAATATTTGCGTTTTGAAGCTGCTGACCGTACGGCATTTACCGGACAACTGATACAAATTTTATTTTATGCAGTGCTGCATTTGCCGTAAAGTGTTAATTTTTCTGCGCCGTATTGAGTGGAATTAAGTACCTAAGTAAACATAGAAGTCACAATGCATACGGCGCCGCATTAAGACGTTACGTTGATACGTCGTACGGCGCCGGATTTGGTGGAATGTTAGCTTAAGTTACTGACCGCATGTTTGTTGTGCAAGAACTTGTGTCGGTCACCTTTAACTTAGATTTGCGTACCAAGCGGCTCGTCAAATTTAGGGGAGATAAATGATTGAAAAAATATGCGATTAAATGAAAAACGATAAATAAAAAAGTTGTTCAGTTTGGTGAGCTCTATCACTGGTTAAAATATTTGCACTCATTTCCATAACACCCTGTAGAAATTGCGTAGTTTGTTGCTAGATTTACTGAAAACTAATTTGAAATAGTAGTTTGGTTCATTAAATAGTCCCTCGAATACCATTCTTGGTCAAAGTTAAGTAGAATATTTTTGCGGTAGTATCACTACTCAATGTTCATTGCGCTTGGGATTAGAACTCGTGCTAGCGCACTCGTCCTAATCGTACCAAAGCGCAATGAACATTCGTGACACCACCGCAAAAATAGTCGACATAACTTTCACGAAAATGGAGGGAATGAGGAAGAAATAAAACATAGACTAAAAAAAGGTTCAGCAAGTGCTGGAGCTCTCATGAGTTCACTAACATCAAAAGCGGTATTAAGAAGTACAAAACTCAGAATTTATAAGTCAGTTATACGGCCAACAGTGATGTTTGCATGCGAAACGTGGGCTACTACAAAGAGCGTTTTAGAACAAATAGACATATGGGAAAGAAGGATGTTAAGAAGAATATTTGGGGGCAAGAAAGTGCAAGAGGTGTGGGAGAGAAGAAACAATCAGGAGTTGTATGAGCTTTATAACGAACCGAAATTATCAAAAGTGGTCAAATCTCAGAGAGTTCGATGGATGGGGCATATTACACGGGCAAAAGAAGAAAGAATGATTAAGCAAATTCTGAATACGCAGGCTTTAGATAACAAGGGGAGAGGAAGACCTAGAGTTAGCTGGAGGCGACAAGTTGAGGAGGACTTGGAAGCAGTAGGAGTTAGAGGATGGAGAAGAGTGGCAGAAGATAGAAAAACATGGAGAGAAGTAGTGCAAAAAACTCTTGAGCAATAGTTTCTCTTTTACAAGCCTTGGGCCACTAGGCCTGTGTGCTTATTATATATATATATAACTTTGACTATTCATGGTATTATAAGTGAATATTTTGTACTGCAAACAGAGCCAAGTTGTGGGCTTAATACCATTTGTCTCCAAATTGTCTCCAAATTAAAACGGCTAAACAGACGAATAATTATAGATTTTTATTGCACTTCCCGCGAGGTATGAATGGTCTTCGACACCGAAAGGTAAAAGAGGCTATAGATTATGTATGTATGAATGTATTCGGATTTTGTTCACAAAGTTGTCATTAGTGAAGTCGTAGTAACGCTCGCTAAAGCAAGCTACATTTATCGTGTACCCAATCTTCTGCCTCAAAATAATTCCTGGTTTCTTAACGTTGTTATCAAAGTTTGAAGAAAAACATTTTATACGTTATTCGGAGCGAAGGTATCTTTATGTGGTACCACATAAAGTATAACTTTGTTCCTAAAACATAATATACTGTTACGTTTTTACGTTTGGGCTATTTAAAAATTATACGACGCTTTTTGCATTAAATATTTATTTACAACGAGTAATCATTATTATTTACAAACACACGAATTACTTAAACTACGAACTATTTCTAACAACGATACACTATTTATTTATATGCGCTGGATTAAACATCAATTAATTTATGTGGCTATTTATTCACGACTTAAACATTAAGGATTTATATGGTTATATATACGCGTTCATTTATATTACTCGCCACGAGTCTGATGAGAACTGCCGGAGAACCGCCCGCTCTTGCACTCCGACCGCTTATATATTTCGCCGAGAATTTCTTCCGGAAGCTTCCAGATATTCTCGACTATTGCAGTACAATCGAGACTTTCCGGCAAATGCATGACGCATCCGCGTCGGAACCGCTCTCGCATTATCGGGAAAATGATTCATCTGTCCACACTTGGCTTCAAGGCTGTCTGCCGGGGGCTGTGGCTTACGCGTTTGCAGCTGCCTAATCGCAAGGTCGTTACACTGCCCCCGCCTTAGGTCGTTCTGTCCCAGAACGAGTTGCGTCGGGTGCCTGTCACTCGCTCTTGTGAGGGTTTCATGGCGGCATTTAGAAGCGGTGTCCTTCTTGCACACGGACTGGTTGAAGAAGTAGCAGTCCACCGTGGGCTAAAGGCTTTGCAACGGGCTGCAACAGCAGACCTCGATCTGGATGCCGGTCCAGTCGAAGACTACTTCTAGCATGCTGCGTACGACCCTCCAGTTCAACGAATCCAGGCCGCATCCTAATTTCGGCACCGCTAGCCGGGTTTCGCCGTTCGTCACCATCTGCTCCTTAAGGTCCAAAAGAGCAGACCAGAGCTCCTGGTAACTAGGTTTTTCGTGCGACAACCTTTTCGTCACCAGGTAATAAATAGAGCTGTTGCCTTCCTTCAGCTGCAAAGTTCTGCCAACCTGAGGTGCCTGCTCTCGCAACTGGTCTAACCGGCCAAACTTCTCCCGGAAGGCAGCGGCGATCCCCCTAGACATCCGGAGGTCCTGGGCGACGCAGTGTGCCAGGGAATACTGCCGCAGCGTGACCTGTTCGTACCCCCATAAGCGGCCAGAAACTCCTGGAAGGAGGTTCTTCCGGTTCCTAGTGGTCTCAGGGGTTGCTCCGTGACAGCCTCCACTTCCGGCATATGGGGCCAACCGATTGAAGTGCACCACCCTGCACTTTCCTCGAGGAGGTTTCTGGATTCGGTATACCACGTCAGGCAGTCGAGCAACTACAGTGTAGGGGCCTTCCCAGTTTCTTTGGAGCTTGGGGGAGAAACCACGACGCCTCTGGGGGTTATGAAGCCATACCAAATCGCCAGGCTGAAAACCACCGGCCTCAGCTCGGGCATCATATCGGTCCTTCATTCGGTCGCTGGCACCCTGAATGTTTCGGCGTACGGCGTCGTGGATTTCTTCCATCCTCTTCTTCAGGTTCCCCACGTAGTCCTCGCCGGCCGTTTCTTCGCCAGGCTTTCTTCCGAATTTGAGGTCACATGGCAATCGCAGCTCGCGCCCAAAGAGTACCGCGGCTGGGATGTGATTGGTTGTCTCTTGTACTGCCGATCGGTAGGTCATCAGGAACAGGTGAATGTACTGGTCCCAGTCACGCTGATGCTCGGAAACCACTTTGGACAGATGCTTCTCCATGGTTCGGTTCATCCTTTCCACTATGCCGTCCGATTGAGGATGGAGGACAGTGGTCCGGGTCTTGTGTATCCCCAGTAGCTTGCAAACGTTCTGGAACAGTCCAGACTCGAAATTCCGGCCCTGGGCGAAATGTAACTCAAGGTGGACTTCAAAACGGCTGAAGCACTCCTTCACCAGAACATCAGCGACAGTACTGGCCTCTTGATTCGGAAAGGCGTACGCTTCGGGCCACTTGATGAAGTAGTCCATGCACACCAGGATGTATTTATTTCCAGATTCGATTTCGGGGAATGGTCCAGCGATGTCGGTGGCTATCCTCTCGAACGGACTACCGACGTTGTACTGCCGCATCGGAGCTCTACGTCTACCAACCGGTTTGTTTCCTGTAGCGCAGGCTTCGCACCTCCGGCACCACTCTCGGACATCATCTTTGCAGCTCGCCCAGTAGAACCGGTCTCGGACCTTCTGCAACGTCTTCTTCAATCAGAAGTCCCCCAGAGGAGCCATCATGCAGGTGGAGCAGAACTTCGGCCACTCTACTCCTTGGAACCATCAATTGTGATCTCGTTGCCCTACCGTCCTCGTCTTCCAATATTCTGGTCAGGACGTTGTTATCCAGCTGCAAGGAGTCCCATTGCGCCCAATAGGTCTTCACCGTTGGGTTGGTGGCGGACACCTCCTGCCAGGTAGGTCGACGGCCATCTCGCTTCCAGGCTATAACCGTGCCTAAGTCGGGGTCGTTTTTCTGGCTGTTCAGCAACTCGTCTAGCTCCCACGAGTCGTCGACTACAGTGGTACGATTGATTGGTACCGCACGACTCTCCAGTATCGAACAGTGGCTGCAGTCCGCAGGGCAGGGCCTCCTGGATAACGCTTCGGCGTTGCGGTGGGCTGTGCCAGGTCGATGATTTATTTCAAAGTCGTACTCTTGTAGGCCCTCGATCCACCTAGCCACCTGTCTTGAACTGCAGCAGCCATCTTAGAGCAGAATGGTCGGTCCTCAGCAAGAATCTTCTGCCATACAGGTATTTATAAAAATGCTCCACGGACTTGACTACTGCCAGAAGCTCCCTCCTGATTACGCAATAGTTCCGCTCTGGTTTGGACAGGACCTTGCTGAAATATGCCAGGACTTTCTCTTGCCCATCTTGGACCTGAGACAGAACACCACCTATTCCGACATTGCTAGCGTCAGTGTCCAGGATAAACTGGCCTTCCTGACGTGGATAGCAAAGTACAGGTGAACTGGTTAAGGCAGTCTTGAGCGTCTCGAAGGCCTCCGCGCACTCGGCACTCCATTCGAACTGTCGTCCCTCTTCCGTTAGACGGGTTAACGGTTTTGCAATGTTTGCAAAGCCCAGCACAAACTGTCGGTAGTAAGTACAGAGGCCCAGGAAGCTTCGCAGCTCATGCTTATCCTTCGGGATTGGCCAATCCTGCACTGCCTTCACCTTACTCGGGTCTACTGCTACTTCCTGGCGGGATACGACGTGCCCCAGGTACTGTACCTCCTTCTGGAAGATGTGGCACTTCTTTGGATTTAATCGCAGCTTGGCACCTCGCAGTCTACCGAACACTTCCTCCAGGTTTTTCAGATGCTTGTTGAAGGATTTACCCACCACTATGATGTCGTCCAAGTATATCAGGCAGGTCTGCCAAGATAGACCCTTCAGGACGGTGTCCATCAACCTCTCACGTGGCGGAGGCATTGCCCAAACCGAACGGCATGACGGAGAACTGCCAGAGTCCAGTTCCGATTGTAAATGCAGTCTTCTCCCTGTCCGCAGGTTCCATTCCGACTTGCCAATAACCGCTCTTCAAGTCTAGCGTCGAGAACCATTGAGAACCGGAGAGCGTGTCCAGGGTATCATCGATTCGTGGCAGAGGGTAGCTGTCTTTCTTGGTCACATGATTCAGCTGTCGGTAGTCAACACAGAACCTCGTTGAGCCATCCTTCTTCTTGACAGGAACCACAGGGGAGGCCCACGGGCTGCTGGACGGTTCGATAATCCCTTGGTTTCGCATATCTTGGACAATATTCTCAGCTTTTTCCCGTTTGGTAAGGGGCAACCTTCTTGGATGTTGGCGTATCGGTTGAGCATCCCCCGTATTGATTTTATGCTTACCTACGTCGGTACGGCCACTGGGATGATCTCAGCACTCAAAGACGTCTTGGTACCGGCCCACCAGATCTTCGATCTTCTTCCGTTCTTGTTGGCTCATTCCCTTGCAAGTAGCATCACGGTGTTAATTGATGCCTTTGGGCAGCCCTTCGCCTTGCTGCCGCTGTCACTAGTAATTTTTCACAAAACGGGGGAGACCAATGCAGGTAATACATTCGTCCTTATTTTTTTCAGGTACTTCTTTAACATCTCATAAGAAAAAGAAAGTGAAGGAAGTCTCTCGCGAAAATTCTTCTTTATTATTTTGAGTTGCAACTTTTGTGAAAAACGGTTCACGAAATGTACACTGTGGAAAATGTGTAGAGCAAAGAGTTTGGCCATGTTTTAAATATAGGAGAAGAAATATCTAGAAAATGTGGCTTAATGGATGAAATAAATTAAGTACAAAAATTTAATTTTCACTGTCAATACGGGAACGTCAAATGAAGATACCTATTTATTTAAGTTCCAGTATTGCTTTTCTTTGCTGTGGTGTCCATAATCTTTTTTTGTTTTGGTAACAAATGTCGTAGTATTTCGCATTAACGTTTAGGATAATTGATAATTCAATTAGGCAATCTACAATATTTATTTGGTATGATCTCTTGTACTTACGGTTGCAATATTTATTATTATACAAATATATACAGTGAATTTATTTTAATGGTTAACATAGCAGTTTCGTTTCTATGCCAGCATTTAATCATGCAGGTCACTTCCACAGTTACGAATGAAATCAATAGATTAGAGCGTTTATTTTACGAGTTAACATACGAATTTAAATTAGGTACCTTGTTAGGTCATTTTGGTATTTTAAATAGCCACCTAGGCTCTAGAGCAGCGTGCCCGTATGCTAAGCCCTTTTAGTTCTTTATTTGGCTCCATCGCCTAATTCTAGAATCACGATGTCGCACATATTTAGCTCCAAAAGCAGTATTTTTCGTCGGTTGGAGCTCCCCTCTGATGGCGTTTTTCCGAATTCCGAATCTCCTAGAAAGCACGCCGTCGAGGCGTGGTGCCATTGGTGCCGGCATTAACTTGTTTCGTTTTATCGCCCCGCGATTGGCTGCCAAGGTTTAGTCACGTGGGGACACGACCAAGGTGACCTTTGCCAACGCTTCCCTCTGGGCAGTTGTCCGCAGCCCGTTGCAAAGAACGCTCGTGTGGTGGTTGTGAGTCGGAGTTTTTCGAATTGTCTTCGGCGTAGCGTGGGTGTTTGGAGCCCAGTTCCTGCTTCCGTAAGTAAGGGGTCGTGCCCCCTTCATCTCGACCTACGAGGATCTGTTCCGCAGAACGAAAGTGGCCCATTTTTCGTCGTCCTGTTGTACGCGTCCTGGACGCGTCTCACGTCGCCATTAAGGCGGTTGTGCACTCATCCCTACAGCCGTTGTAACATCGAAGGCATCTGCCACCTACGACTGCAGCCTGTCGCAACTCAACTGTACCAGGCTCCCTCGCCGCCTACGCATTAAGGTATGTGTCTTTAACCTGATTACCGCTGTGATCGCGAGTGCTAATTTAATCTTCGCTGTCCGCTGCATAAGGCGTCGCGCCATCATATTGGTGCATTCCTTCAGAATTGCAGACTGTCCATATCGCAAGTGCTAATTTAATCTTCGCTGTCCGCTGCATAAGGCGTCGCGCCATCATATTGGTGCATTCCTTCAGAATTGCAGACTGTCCATATCGCGAGTGCTAATTTAATCTTCGCTGTCCGCTGCATAAGGCGTCGCGCCCGCATATTGGTGCATTCCTTCAGAATTGCAGACTGTCCATATCGCGAGTGCTAATTCAATCTTCGCTGTCCGCTGCATAAGGCGACGCGCCAGCATATTTGTACTCATTACTACTCATTACTGTTCATTACTGTTCACTACTGTTCAACATCTGTCGCTAAGTTTAGAGCGCGCGTGCCAGCTGGTGCCCTTAATTATAGTCTAAGTATAGATATAGGGCGACGCACTCTGCCGCCCCATTGTAACCCGAAGTTCAATACATGATTGGTTAGTTAAGGGATTTATTGTTTTGTTTCGACTTGTGCATGTTCTGTTACAGATAGACGCCCCCTGCATTGTACTGATTCTTGTACGACGGAACGAGGGAGCTTTGAGCGTGCAGGTGGGTGAGACAGCTGCGTAGTCGCGGTCGGATTGACACCTAATTACAATCCTTGCATAAGGCAATCCCGAAATTGTTATTTGACCTTGCAACTCTTGAGTAACCCTATTGGCGGAGTATTTTGCATGCTTCGCTCCCGTCTAACCGTCCAGGCCCGGTTAGCCGGGTTAAGACAGGCTTGGTGGCGCCCTCATGATTTCGACATACCCTGTATATATTATGCCACCACACGCTTGCCCAGAACGTATCGTGTGACTCACGCCCGACTCCCTGAGCGTCCCAGCCGTGGCCCTTTTAGCCTATTTCGAACCGATTTCAGGGCAAGTGTGCCAGTTTTTCAGGACTGATTCCGTGGTGCGATGCTCACCTTGGGTGGGTGTCGTAAAGTTCTTTTAATACCGTAACAGGCTAATTTTGGCTATCCCAACGTGTGGGCCTGTTTTTTTTCTGATATTGGTCTTCTCGTCAAGCCCCTTCGTTGTGCGTCTTAATTTTGGCGTCCAACATCGGGGGCCTTGTATGTTCGTTTTTCTTATTAAGCCACCCGTTGTCTGCCTAATTTTGGCAGCCCATCGTGTGAGGCCTTGTGGGGCCTTGTGGCTCCTTTGTTCTCGTCAACGCGCCTAATTTCGGTGCTCCAACGTCTGGAGCCTATTGGTGCACGACAACGCCCGACCTCATTTTGGGGTTTTCTTTTTTTTGCGTTGTGTGTGTTACTTTTGGCGGCCCGATTGTTGCTTGTTGCTGTTATTGGACTGGAGTAGTCTCGTTAAGCTCATCCGTTGTGCGTCTTAATTCTGACGCTTTAACGTCTGAGACCTTGTTGCGTGACAACGCGCGACCCCATTTCGGATTTTTTTTTCTTTTCTTCGTTTTCTTTTTCTTTCGCTCGATTTCGGGCGCAGTACTGTCGGTAACCATTGTGGGTCGGTAGTAGGCTTGTTAAGCCATTCGTTGACCGCCTAGTTTTGGAATTTGCACTTTTTCGCTTATGTTCGGTCTTTTCGCAAAGAATATGGACAGATAGTCCCGTTAAGCCATCGGTCGTGTGAGAGGTAACAAACCACTTTTTCCCGATTTCTCCCGTCTTGCCCGTCTACGATTTGGTTCGGATATCTGACGTAATTGACTTACCAAACACGCGCTAACGTTTTCCTTTTTTATACGACGTATAATATAAGTCGTTCCTTTCCCGTTTGTAAACATGGTGCTAAAGCTACATATTGAACGCCTGCTTCGCGCGGAGGCTGAATACGAGTTGAGAATCAGAGGCCGTGATGCTTCCGGCACGGTTACCTTGTTGCGCTCCCGGTTACGCGACGTATTGAGAGAGGAGGGACGCGCAGATATGGATACGCGACCGACGTACCCGTATACGTTCGAGGAGGATCTCACGGCCGTGACAACATTGATTGGCGAATTAGAGGAAAAGATTCAGGTATATTTAGCTAACCCGACTAAAGAAGTAGCGGCTACAATCGAAACGAAATTTTATCACGGAATGAACCGTCTGACGAATAGTTCAGCTACAACGGAGGAAGAGCGAGCGCTCAAACAAAAAGCGTTCGCGGAATTATCACTCATACGTTCAACCTACGAACTTAACCAAGTAAAGCTAGGGTCGTCTACGACTACGGCTGAGGAAGAAAGCGCCGTAACGCTGCCATCGACGTTCGGTGTCGCACCTACCATTACCGTCGCGACGACGACTACGACTACGACGGCGGCAACTATGTCGACTCCGAGTTTTGTTGCGCCGATGTCGCGTACGATCTCATTTAAGGCAACCCCTGTTTCGAAATGGAACATACAATTCTCAGGTGACCCGAAAGGTCTGTCGGTCAACGCTTTCATCGAGCGTGTTAACGAACTCAGAGTGGCCAGAAACCTTACCGAAGAAGAGTTGTTTATGCAGGCCATCGATTTGTTTTCGGGCAACGCATTGCTATGGTATCGCGCGAATAGAGCGACCCCTAACACGTGGCAACAGTTAGTCGATTTATTGCGTCTAGAGTTTCAGCCTGCTAATTATGATGAACGATTGTTGGACGAAATTAGACGTCGCACGCAAGGCCCTACGGAAAGTATGGGCATTTATATCGCTATCATGCGCACAATGTTTTCGCGCCTGACCGAAGCGGTTCCCGAGGAGAAACAGTTGCGTATTTTGTTGCATAATATTTCACCATTGTACCAAACCCAGTTGGGATTGACGGAAGTCCGGTCGATCGACGAGCTAGCGCTATACGGACGGAAGATTGAAGAACGGCGCTATGCCATTGAAACTTACGTGCCACCTTCTAGAAAGAAGTCTGACTTAGAAACAGACTTGGCATACGTCGAGGTCGCGCCTATCGCGGAAACGTGCCCGGTTGATGTTGTCGAAACGCGTGACGTTAATACTCCCGAGAGGAAGAACCGAGAACCGGCACCCAAGTCAAGCATGCGGTGTTGGAACTGTAACGAACCAGGCCATAGAGCCAGTAGGTGTCCGCGACCCCGCGGCAAGAAATTCTGTTACCGTTGCGGTAAACCTGAAGTGACCGTAAACACTTGTCCTCGTTGTCGAGCAAGAGATAGGGGACAGGGAAACGACCCCCCGAGACGCTGAACGGTCGAGCAGTGTCCTCGCGCGTGTTTAGCAATTCGACTAAATTTATGAAGGGACTTATCGAGGAGCGCGAGACCAAATTTAAGAAAAATAAAGTCATTCTCGATTACGTATTAGAAAGGTCATCTGATGACCGTCGACCGCATGTGACTGTTGAAATCATGGGTTTCGAGTTGTTAGCTTTGTTGGACTCAGGAGCGAATCGAACGATCTTAGGAGCTAAGGGTTGGGACGTGTTGCGTACTGTAGGCCTGCACATAAATAAGAAGCTGAGACCCGTTTGCTCAGTGGCAAATGGACAGACCGTAACCAGTCTAGGTACCCTGCACTTACCTATTCGTTTAAATAACAGGGTGGTAGCTGTCGATGTTTTAATAGTTCCGGAGGTTCCGCACACCCTAATCCTAGGGATAGACTTTTGGAAGTCAGTGGGAATAGTCCCAGACGTGTTTCGAGGGGAGTGGGAATTCTCAAAACCCGGCGTGGCGGCCATTGATACTCCTACCGGCAATTTGCAGTCTATGTTCGACCTGAACTCGGATCAACGAGCCCAATTGGACACTCTCGTAAACCGACATTTTACTATCGCTAAACCCGAACTCGGCTGCGCCAAGTACGTTCAACATAAAATCACTACTAAGGCGGCACCAGTTAAACAAAGGTACTATCCGGTCTCGCCCGCAATGCAGGCGCATATCGATGCTGAGTTGGACAGTATGCTTAAATCAGGCGTTGTGGAACGTTCTCGTTCAGCCTGGTCGAGCCCAATTTTACTAGTTAAAAAGAAAGATGGAACCTATCGTTTCTGCGTTGACTTTCGTAAATTAAATAGCGTCACCGAGAAGGACGCCTACCCGATACCTTACGTGTCTTCAATTTTGGATCGCTTACGCGATGCCCGGTTTATGACGTCGCTTGATATCAAATCCGCGTACTGGCAAATTGAAATGGAAGAGAAATCTAAGGAACTAACGGCCTTCACAGTACCCGGGCGCGGTTTGTTTCAATTTACTCGCATGCCCTTTGGGCTTCATAACGCGGCAGCGACTTGGCAACGTTTCGTCGACCATGTGTTGGGTCCCGAATTGGAACCTTACGTCTTTGTCTATTTAGATGACGTGATTATTTGTACCCCGACTTTCGAAAAGCACGTCGAGATTCTAGACGAAGTATTGCAGCGACTAAACGACGCTGGTTTAACACTGGGTCGTGATAAATGTCATTTTTGCCAACCGAAATTACGATACCTGGGCTATGTCGTTAACGCCCAAGGACTCTTAGTCGACCCCGATAAAGTTTCGGCGATTCTTAACTTGCCGCGACCTAGAAACGTTTCGGAGATACGGCGAGTAGTCGGCATGGCATCGTGGTATCGGCGTTTCATACCAAATTTCTCAGCCATTATTGCTCCGCTGACGTCGTTACTGAAAAAGTTTCAGAAGTTTGAGTGGACCGAGTCATGCGAAGTCGCATTTACAACCATCAAAAATTGCCTAGTTTCGGCACCCATTTTGTCGTGTCCCGATTTTTCTCTCCCGTTTATCGTACAGACGGACGCTTCCAATGTTGGTATCGGCGCCGTGCTGACTCAGACCGTTGATGGCCAAGAACAGGTCATCTGTTACATTAGTCGGACTCTTACGAAGCCTGAGCGTAATTTTTCGGTTACGGAACGCGAATGTTTGGCCGTCCTGTGGGCCATAGAGAAGTTACGTCCGTATTTAGAAGGCACTCACTTCACAGTCGTTACTGACCATCATTCACTTATCTGGCTAAATAATCTTAAGGAACCCACCGGGAGACTCGCCCGTTGGGCTGTTCGAATCCAACAATACGACTTCACGATCAAACACCGGAAGGGAAAAGACCACGTCGTTCCGGATGCGCTATCCCGTGCTATACCCGAAATAGATGTAGTCTCAGTTGTCGATTCTGGAGAACCCGAAGCCGGCGTTCAGGCGCCGAACGACAGTCGAACTGACCGTTGGTATAGGCGCATGTGCACGCGCGTCGTAGAAAGACCATTCAAGTATTCGGCGTGGAAACTATCGCGAGGGAAATTGTTTAAACATATATATATATATATATATTGCGAATTCCTACGGCTGACGCCGCCTTTCGCTTCTTAGTCGCCATTGTTTTCGATCTAGCCAGTCATCCTCCTGGAGATCCCTTATTCTCATTGCCTCGTCCACCTTTTCTTTCCATCTGGTACGGGGACGTCCCCTCCTTCTTCTAGTATTTGGAATCCATTCATATAATCGTTGCGGCCATCTGGTGTCGTCCATTCTTCTAACGTGTCCATACCATAATAATTGCTTTTTATCTATTGTGTCTAGGATGGAGTGATCTATGTTCATTCTGTTAATTATTATTTCATTTCGCACTCTTTCTACTCTTGATACTCCGCAGCTTCTTCTCCAGAAATCCATTTCAAGCGCTTTCAATCTTCTTTCCTGGGCTTGATTCAATACCCATACCTCCGACCCATAAGTGGTTACAGTTTCCGTTATTGCCTTAAATATAGTTTTTTTTGTTTTCTTTGTAATTTTATTGCTCCATAACACAGAATTTAATAGTTGTATAGTCCTTCTCCCTTGTCCAATTTTGTTTGTAATTTCCTTATTTCTGATTCCTTCCTTTGTAAAAGTTACCCCTAGGTATTTAAACTCTAAGCAACTTTCTATTTTCCCCCTGTCAATAACTAGATTACGTTCTTGTCCACCAATCACCATATATTTGGTCTTTTGTATGTTGATTTCTAGTCCCCACTTTTTATATTCCTCTATCACTTTCCTCACCATATAGCTTGCGTCTTCTTCGTCCCCAGCAATAATTATTTGATCATCCGCAAACAGAAGAGTATAAATAATGTTTTCGTCAATCGGGATGCCCATTCCTTGACATTTATTCTTCCATCCTTTCAGCGTTACATTAATGTAGATCTTAAATAGAGTGGGCGACATAGAGCATCCCTGTCTAAGCCCTTTTGTACATGTGAATTGTTCGGAAAGTGAGTTTCCTATTTTTATTCTACTGACATTATTGCTATACATTTGTTTTATGGTATTTACATAAATTTTATTTACCGTGCTGCTTTCTAATACTTCCCATAACTTATTTATAGGGACACTGTCATAGGCTTTTTTTATGTCTATGAAGATGAGGTGTACTTCCTTGTTATGTGCAATTGATTTATCTGCTAACTGTGATAACACGAATATATTGTCTATGCATGATCGCCCTGCAGTAAATCCGCTTTGTTCTTCCGTTTCGTCTGTTTCATTCTCTATTCTTGACTTAATAACTCGTCCATACAGTCGTCCAATAGCACTCGTCACACTGATTCCCCTATAATTATCACATTCTGATTTATTTCCCTTCTTATATATTGGGCTAATATATGCCATTTTCCATTCCGAAGGAATTTTGTCTCCGTTCAGACATTTATTAAATATTTTCTTTAAACATTCTATCACCGCTATTGGGGCGTACTTGACTAGCTCTATCGGGCAGCCTCCAGGACCTGGCGATCTTCCGTTTTTCATGCCTCTTAAAGCAGATTTAATTTCTTCTACAGTTATCTCATCGTTCTGTTCATTCCCTGTATCTACCAGCTCATATTGAACCTGTTTATATTCATTTCTATTCTCTGTTAGTAGATGTTCATAGTACTGTTTCCATTTTTGTAGATTTATTAGATGTACTTTGTTTTTATCATTAGTTCTTAAACTTTGTAATGTTTTCCATGATTCACTAGATTTCGTACTTCCCATGAACCTTTCTATTTCTGCACACTTGTTTTGCCACATTTCGTTCTTTAATTTTGAGACTTCTTTCTTAACTTCTCTATTACTTCTCATATATTGTTTTCTATCTTCTGCATCTTATGTTGTTAACCATTTTTCGTATGCCTTGTTTTTCTCCTCTACCAATTTCTTGATTGTCTCGTTCCACCATTCATCTCCCTTCTTTTTGTCTTTACTACTCCTTTCTCCTAATGCTTCGTGCGCTGCTTTAAATAAATATTCTTTTAATTTATTGTATAAAAGTTCTGCATTACCTTCCTCTTCTAATTTGACGTAGTTTGATAATCGTAGCTTGTAAAGGAACTGGATAGATTCGTCATGTAGTTTATCTGTACTAAATTGGGGTATGTTATTTTATCGGAATTTTCTTTGTCTGCATATTTTTGTCCCTGTTTATTGTATTTGAAATATATTTTTGCTCTAACCATAAAATGATCTGATGAACATTCAGCCCCCCTTTGTACTCTTACATCTATGACTTTTAAATTTGATTGTTTCAACATGTCAACGTAAAATACCCCGAATTGGACGAAGGCACGAGTTGGAAAGAGGTGGTTCCGAAGCCTCAACGTGCCGAGATTCTTCGCAAAAACCATGACGAACCTACCGCAGGCCATTTAGGCATTTATAAGACCTACGGCCGTATCGCTCAACAGTATTACTGGCCTAAACTTAAGGCGGATGTGACCCGTTACGTTAACCGTTGCGCGACGTGCCTAGCGCAGAAACCCGAACAAAAACGCCCGGCCGGCTTGATGTGTCGTCACCCCGTGGTGGATAAGCCGTGGCAAATGATATCTATCGACATTGTAGGGCCGTTGCCCCGCTCAAAGAAAGGCTACGTATATATTCTGTCCGTGGCTGACTACTTTACCAAATTTACCCTTTTCTTCCCGTTGCGTACCGCCACCGCGACCGCGGTGACTCAGAAAATTGAGAACGATGTTTTCTTGCTCTTTGGAGCACCTCAGTACGTCTTGGTTGACAACGGCGTACAGTTTCGCAGTAGAGAATTCCGACAGCTTACCGATACGTATAAATCACGAATTATCTTTAACGCGCATTACCATGCGCAGGCCAACCCCGTAGAACGCGTTAATCGAGTATTAAAAACTATGCTAGCGTCGTACGTGAAAGACAACCACCGGGAGTGGGATAAATATTTGTCGAAAGTCGCTTGCGCAGTGCGTACCGCAGTACACGAAGTCACCGGCATGACCCCATATTTCTCCAATTTCGGCAGAGAGATACAGTTAGAGGGGACGCTCGCCAATAACCCCGAGGAGGTAGATGTTTCGGAACAAATACGAGTAGAGAGTCGCGAAGACTTGTTACGACGGACTCCCGCGTTAAGGTCGGTATATGAAGACATATTCAAGCGACTAGGCGTGGCGTACAAAGCCTCCAATGCGACATACGATTTGCAAAGGCGCCCGGCTCAGTTTGCCGTAGGCGATACCGTCTGGCGACGAAATTACGTACTTTCCGATGCGGCGAAATATTTTAACGCCAAGTTGGCTCCGAAATTTATAGGGCCGTTTTATATCAGTCGGCAAGTTTCGCTTGCCACTTACGAGCTGTCCGACGAGACCGGTGCCCCGAAAGGCACTTGGCACGCGAAAGACCTAAAACCCAATCCCACGGACGTTTAGTCTACTAGCGCCCGTTTTCCCTAATACCCCCCCCCCCTCCTTTTTTTTTGTAGGCCTTGACGGCCATACCGCCGGCTTAGAGCCGTATCTTCTGTAGTACCTGCCTTTCCCCGAGCTTCCTTGTTGTGGGAACCCCACAATGCGCCGATCCCTTGACGCGCAACGTGCCCTTTTCAGGTGGCTTGTGGGACAGGTTGCGAGGGACTTACCCCTCTTCCCCCCTCCCCATGTTCTTTTGGAACGGTTGGTCGGAAGTGTGCATGGGAGTAAGACGTTCTATTGACCCGATCTTGACGAGCGCTAACCGCGCGTTTTTTTTAGATATTTTTACGGTTTCAATTTGGAACCCCAAACCCTCCTTCTCTATGCTCTATCTTTACCTTTCTTTTCCCCTTGTCATTACTATCTACCGCGTCCCGGCGACAACTACCCAACCCCGTTGTTCTCTTTCTCTTTCCACCTTCCAAAACCGCACTGTTAGGCGACCGTCATGGACCCGGTGTTAAGGTCCAGTCGGTGTTTCGTGGCCGTCGCCGCAGTGCGTGCCACACCCGTTTCGGGTCTGGTCAGTTACCTTTTTTTTTTATCGTTTTGGTGGTCGATTATCGACGTGGTTTTGAGAACCGTTGTGGTGGCACTCCTATTTTGGGAGGGGCAGTCGAGCCGGATCGGCGAGACTGTCCTCAGTCTGCCTAGTCTTTGCCCGTTTGGTTCCCCGAGGGAGCCAGACACGAATCGTTTTGTGGACCCCTGGCGGAGCGCCACTCCTTTGGGACAGCTAGTTTTCTTGTCGCCCGTCTTCCGTGGTCCGGGGAGTGAGTGCTAGCCATCAGCGAACCGCCAGGTCCTACCCAAGTTTTCGTATTTCCACTGGCGTATCCAGTCTTTCTTCTTCCTCTTCTCTCTTCCCTCCTGTCGTACCCTATCTGGTGGCCGGTGTGCGTAATTCCTTTGGGGGTACAGCTATAGTATCAGCGTTTCCGGTCGTTTGAGTGCTCGTGGCGCCGCAGCCAAAATGCCCCGTTGATTTTAAGAGACTTCGGGGAACTCTCTTTCAAGTAAGGGGAGTGTTAGGTCATTTTGGTATTTTAAATAGCCACCTAGGCTCTAGAGCAGCGTGCCCGTATGCTAATCCCTTTTAGTTCTTTATTTGGCTCCATCGCCTAATTCTAGAATCACGATGTCGCACATATTTAGCTCCAAAAGCAGTATTTTTCGTCGGTTGGAGCTCCCCTCTGATGGCGTTTTTCCGAATTCCGAATCTCCTAGAAAGCACGCCGTCGAGGCGTGATGCCATTGGTGCCGGCATTAACTTGTTTCGTTTTATCGCCCCGCGATTGGCTGCCAAGGTTTAGTCACGTGGGGACGCGACCAAGGTGACCTTTGCCAACGCTTCCCTCTGGGCAGTTGTCCGCAGCCCGTTGCAAAGAACGCTCGTGTGGTGGTTGTGAGTCGGAGTTTTTCGAATTGTCTTCGGCGTAGCGTGGGTGTTTGGAGCCCAGTTCCTGCTTCCGTAAGTAAGGGGTCGTGCCCCCTTCATCTCGACCTACGAGGATCTGTTCAGCAGAACGAAAGTGGCCCATTTTTCGTCGTCCTGTTGTACGCGTCCTGGACGCGTCTCACGTCGCCATTAAGGCGGTTGTGCAGTCATCCCTACAGCCGTTGTAACATCGAAGGTATCTGCCACCTACGACTGCAGCCTGTCGCCACTCAACTGTACCAGGCTCCCTCGCCGCCTACGCATTAAGGTATGTGTCTTTAACCTGATTACCGCTGTGATCGCGAGTGCTAATTTAATCTTCGCTGTCCGCTGCATACGGCGTCGCGCCATCATATTGGTGCATTCCTTCAGAATTGCAGACTGTCCATATCGCGAGTGCTAATTTAATCTTCGCTGTCCGCTGCATAAGGCGTCGCGCCATCATATTGGTGCATTCCTTCAGAATTGCAGACTGTCCATATCGCGAGTGCTAATTTAATCTTGGCTGTCCGCTGCATAAGGCGTCGCGCCCGCATATTGGTGCATTCCTTCAGAATTGCAGACTGTCCATATCGCGAGTGCTAATTCAATCTTCGCTGTCCGCTGCATAAGGCGACGCGCCAGCATATTTGTACTCATTACTACTCATTACTGTTCATTACTGTTCACTACTGTTCAACATCTGTCGCTAAGTTTAGAGCGCGCGTGCCAGCTGGTGCCCTTAATTATAGTCTAAGTATAGATATAGGGCGACGCACTCTGCCGCCCCATTGTAACCCGAAGTTCAATACATGATTGGTTAGTTAAGGGATTTATTGTTTTGTTTCGACTTGTGCATGTTCTGTTACAGATAGACGCCCCCTGCATTGTACTGATTCTTGTACGACGGAACGAGGGAGCTTTGAGCGTGCAGGTGGGTGAGACAGCTGCGTAGTCGCGGTCGGATTGACACCTAATTACAATCCTTGCATAAGGCAATCCCGAAATTGTTATTTGACCTTGCAACTCTTGAGTAACCCTATTGGCGGAGTATTTTGCATGCTTCGCTCCCGTCTAACCGTCCAGGCCCGGTTAGCCGGGTTAAGACAGGCTTGGTGGCGCCCTCATGATTTCGACATACCCTGTATATATTATGCCACCACACGCTTGCCCAGAACGTATCGTGTGACTCACGCCCGACTCCCTGAGCGTCCCAGCCGTGGCCCTTTTAGCCTATTTCGAACCGATTTCAGGGCAAGTGTGCCAGTTTTTCAGGACTGATTCCGTAGTGCGATGCTCACCTTGGGTGGGTGTCGTAAAGTTCTTTTAATACCGTAACAACTTGCTAATAAGAAACTTTAATTTTGTTACCGGAATGTACGTATGTAAGTAAAAAGTAGATACATAGCAACAACGTTTGTGTTGTATCGTTTCTTCAGTGGTATACGTTAGGATAACTTAATTGTCTTTTTGACAAGTAATAATTCCTATGTTAACTCGTAAAATACACGCTCTAATCTATTGGTCCCATTTGTAACTATGGAAATGACCTGTATGATTAAATGGTGACATAGAAACGAAACGCTTATGTTAACTATTAAAATAAATTCCCTGTATTGCATTATCGGTTGCTTTATTTACAATTACTTTCGTAACAATGCATTTATATCATAAGTTGTGGTTTAGCAATTTGAACACTGTTATATGAGTTTAAAAATGTCCTGCCTTTACAAATGTTTATAATTTTTCTAGGGAGTGTACTTGTGAAGCAGAGCTAGCGCCAGCCTCCCCTATTCAGGGTTATTGTCTGTTGCATATATGTAATACTTCTATATGGAGTGTTCCTATTCAAGCGCTGTATGCTAGCGTTCACGAAAGAAGTGAGACAGAATGAGTGCAAGTTCCTGCTTTTGCGCGTGCGCTAATCTCCGCGCGTAGAAATCGCCTTCGCTTCAGCGTCGGATAGTGTCGTACCACGCGGATCGTATTTCTGGCAACAGAATTAGCGCTTGCGCATTACGCACCAATCGCAATCATTCTGTCCTTCAATTTTCTCTGACACCCTCTCTCTTCAACAAGCCATATAGAAGTACGAGTACATACTACATATATGGCTTGGTGGCACTACTACTAACGGGTGTTCATAAACAGTCGTCATCCCAGTAGGTTTTAACTCCAGAAACGTATGTCTATTAAAATTGAGAAAAAATGCGCTATGACAGTACTTAATGACGTTTCATTGTGTTGCACGAATTAATCAAAGACATAACATTTTGTTTTTCAAAGCAACTGGGATGACGACTTTTTATGAACATCCGTTATATTGCTAGCGGCTATGAGTGGGGAGATCACAGCGTAAGTGAGACAGACATCCAACTATTCGATGTATTTGGTGAGCAATGCGCAAGCGCGTTGTCCGCGCGGTGGAGAAGTGAACCATGCGGTCAGCATATTTTGAAACACAGGACGCTAGGAGCATAGGACCATATGCTGCAGCCTGATTGGTGCGCTGAAACATAAGCGGGAGGTGCTACCTTGGCACCTTTTTACGATTTGAAAATTGCGATAATTGTTGCACTGTCACTAAAGTTATCGAATAAGGAAAATAAAAAAAATGCTGTTTAGAATTTTTGAGCGGACAAATATGCAGGTCTGAGGTATAACGTAGACGTTAGTTAGTTTGTTTGTATCAAAGCAATAAGTATACACAAAACATTATTTTGGGTACTTGGGACACATTGGTTGCTGGAAATATTAATCAACGTACCTAAAATCATTTAAATCATATTTTTACGGTGCTTCTCTGTTATACATACAGCGTGTTTGTAGATCGCTAGACAGCCCGTAACTTCGTTAATAATAGAGATATCGAAAAACATTTTAATTTTTAATATCAGTAAAGAGCCTACAAATTGTCGCAAACCAATTTAAAGCACGGCCTCCTATTTTTACGTAGTGATACACGACTTTGGTTTTTTAAATGAAACACCCGTATATTTTTAGATATTTTAAATCAGCGCTAAAAGTGCTTTATGATACCATGCTTAAACAAAAATTTTGAAACTCATTATTTTGTAAAAAAAATTGTAATGTACCACTTACGATTAAGTAAGAAATGCAAAACAAATTCCACTCGTCTCTAAAAGTTTCTCCTTATCCAATTATCGCACCAAACATACAAAAATAATATTGAAAACCACGTTTTTTTAATATGAAATTATAATTTTCTTAAATTGTTTTACGTATTTTTGACATTTTAAAAGCTACTTTTAAACAAAATAGCGATTATGGTCCATGAAAATCTCTTTTATTAGTAGCTTCAGCGTACTTATGCGAACGTTTTGTCCTTCCGTCCGTCTGTCTGTCCGTCCGTCTGTCTGGATCGCCTATAACTTTCGAACGGCTACAGATATCGAAATTTTGAAAGGGGGCAAAGTTGTTGCTAAGGTCCCGAGCACCTTCATGCGCTATTTGGTTTTGGCGAAAGGTGGCGATTTTCCACTTTGCAAAATTTCCAAGCATTGTAGCACAGTGGCGGCTTGTCCACTTGGCGCCATCTACAGAAGTTCGGTGGTCACGTTTTGAACTACACATTCTGAAACTACTCTTTAGACCTGTAGTTGAGCAGTTTATTGTAGTTTTCAACTGTTTAATGACACTCATATTGTTTTATTTAAAAAACCTAGTTTTCGATATTGTTTTAGTAGGTACCTTTGGTGCGCTAGGTCGTTTTCGTATGTCATGGCCTACTTTAGGTAATTCTTTTTTTAAATAAGGCGTTTCAAAATTTTAGTTTAAGCATGCTATCATAAAGCATTTTTCGCGCTGATTTCAAATATCTCAAAGTATACGGGGTGTTTCATTTAAAAAACCAAAATCGTGTATTACTACGTGAAAACAGAAGGCTATGGTTTAAATTAGTTTGCGACAATTTGTAGGGAGTTTACTGGCTTCTAAAATTAAAAAAAATCGGTATCTTTGTTATTAACAAAGTTATGGGCTGGCCAGCGATCTACAAACACCCTACAGTGAGAGTGTTAAGTCTGGAATAAAATTTATGTCGTTGATTTTTAGCAAAAATCCTCGGACACGTCAACTGTTATTTTTAAATAGGCATCTTTTGACTAATATTGCACTTACTCACTTACCTGATGCGCCCAGGGACGGCACAATAGGGGCCAACTTGAAAATTTTAAACAGCAACCTACTCTTTGCGATACATCAATCGAAAGGTCTCTAATAGAGCACTTTTTTGATGTATCACAAGGGCTAGGTTGCCATTTAGAATTTTCAAGTTGGCCCCTATTGTGCCGTCCCTGGGCGTAACAGGAAAGCGCAATATGCGCCAATAGATGGCTGTTTAAAAACAAAAGTTGACGTGTCCGAGTTTTTTTGTTAAAAATCAACGACAAAATTTATCCAGACTTTACACTTTCACTTCATGTATAGGTACTCGTTTATCACTATTATGAATAACTGGATAGGTACTATTATTATTATAATGAGAGTATCAGAGCGTTAGAAGAAATAATTAAACTTTATTTTTAACTCAAAATGTCAATAAGTCATCTACATAACAAATGTTATAAACAAAATAAATAAATGGGCACGGCATGAAGTATAGCATTTGGTTGATTGGATGCAATATTCAAGTTGATATTGTGCTTTCTTTTCGCCTTCTTTTTTACTTCTCCTGATGGTCTTCCTGATAGAATTCTGGTGCTGCCACGAGTAGCTCCTTGTCTTATTCTGGATATAGCGGTCGGTTGAACTTTAATCTTCGAATGGGTTTTGAAGCGAGTAGGTTTTGCTGCAATACTAAGGGCTAAGTATAGTTGCTGAACACTTTCGATTTTCTGCAGTTTCTTGCCGAATTTTTCTAAGACAGTATAAGGTATTTCATGAGCAAGTGCACTAAGCCTCATCAACTCTGACGATATATTTAATACAGCAGCTTCCTTTTTAATAGTTTCTTCTTCTTCTTCTTCAGGAGAAGTGACAACAGCTATCTCCGCTTTCTGCTGATGGTTACCTTCTAACTCCAGTCTTTGTGTGGTGTAAGTCAAAGGATTTTCGTCAGTTTCGGTGAGGTCCATGAACCAATCATCTTTGGGACACTCGTGACCTAAAGCTCACTTTCCCAGGGACGCTCGTTCACAACAAGTAACTGCTGGAGCATTCACGAGAGGAATGTTGAGATACTTATGAATATAAGCTTAATGCTTACAAAAAGCTCCATTGGTGCCAGAAGGACAGCTACAAACTCCGATTTCCACATTGATGGTATACTTGACAGAAGTGCTTTTGCTGCTTGTTATCTGATACAAGTTGTTTCCTAGGTCTCGTAGTTTACCAGATTCTACAGATGTGATTTTAGATCATAATTTCAAATAGTTATTCTTAATACAATTTCGTCTACCATTAGCGTAGTCTAGCAGCTTTGATTTGAAGTACTCTTCCCAGACAAAACAAATAAAATCTACCAAAGCCACACAATTGTATCCTTTTGTTCGATGGAGTATTATGTCTTTTAATATTCTTATCGAAACTTCTGCTTAATTATTCGTGTTGTTGCCCCTGATAATAATATCCTTTCTATGAATGTACTCTTATAACCACTCATGAGATCTTAGATAGAATTTATCAAAACGGCTAATAAAATTCGGAAATTCTTCTGCAGATTTCGTTAAAACCGATATTGCCATGTTCAACTTTTAGTAGTACTACGAGGATAAAGATTGGGATAAAATCATACGATTCATTCTGTGTGCTATAAAAATTACCCAGATATAACAATGATACTGCAACCTGACCTAAGTCTACACCTACCTTTTGATTCATAAAAAACAAGTTTCTCTTACAGCTTTGGAATGGGTTCAAAACAGCCCCATAATTTTTAGAAGTCCATTTTTATGAAGATAATAGGCTGTATTTTTTGTTGGATTAATAGATGCATTTGCCAACATTTTCCATGGATGTTAATTCAACATTAGGTGAGTTCCATGATAACGACTAGCCTTAGCAGCACTCATCCCATTATTAAAATATTCTTCAAATGCTTCTTTAGTCTGAAAGTGTATGCAATAAGTAGGTGGCAAGTTTGCTAAAATTAAAATCGTACCTCTTTTGAGATTTTTAGATATCTTAGAGACCCACTTGTTCCTACAATATGGTTGTGAACCAAATTCACAGTTATTCTGCCACACAGGCATCGTTTCAATTTCAGGTATTTGTCATTACGTTTAGTACCTGATGGAGTACATTTTTTTATAAGGATATTCAACTTTGCTCCGCAACCTGTGTTCAATTCAGTTGTATGAGCACTAGATCTTTTGTTTACTGTGTTATGCTGACATACATAATACTTATGGTACACAACCATTGAACAAATAGAAACCAAGCATTAATTTACAGAAGACAAAAATGATAAGCACGAGTAACTACTTATTTTCATTTTATTACATTACATACGTACCTTTCTGGATTCGCCAATTCTCCATTTCTTATCCATTTAGTTGAAGTATGAGCCTCCAACAATTTTAAATAAGCATCGGCTTAGTCGCTGTTAGTAACATTTATACGTAAAATAAAACGTTTTCGGTCGGCTTCTTCTATTTCACATTGATATCCACCTGTTCGCGTAAAACGTCCTCCGAATTCATTATTTCACGATTGTATTGGAAGGCTAAAAGCGTTTTAAAATTAAAACTACAAACAACGAGAAATGAACCATACTCATACACAGCATCCACCACCGCTAGCTGATCAGCTGATCTGGTTTGCGCGCCGGCATGTGGGCATGTGTCATGTCGTCATGTCCTTCTAACGTTTCGGTCGCTCGCAGGCAACCAGTCAGGTTGCAGTATATGGTCCTATGCTCCTAGCGTCCTGTGTTTCAAAATATGCACACGGCTCTATGCTCTTTGCACACGGTCAAGTTTAAAATTCGCTTCTAAAGGCGAAGTTTGAATTCTCAGGCATGCGCATGTTTTCGGCCGTTCCCAGGCCCTACTGACAATATAGTCGTAATACGTATATGATGGCACTGTACTTATATTTAATTCAAACTGTCAAATTTTACAATTTTTATCCATCTTATTACAATATTATAAACAAATTTTCACGTAAAAATAATGTAATTTTCCAACAAATAAGCCTGCGCCGGTCGAATATACACTTCATCTTAAATCTAACCTAAAAGTAAAATGCATTTGACCCAGTTTTAAAGGCAGCAATTTGTTCTTTCATAGCCATACTAGATGAGATTAATTTTTGATCATACTTTAGTATCTCCCTACATTGAGGATGCATTCTACATACATAATAACAAATATCAATATAATAGCTATTTATGCAACAAGTGCTAAAAGTTGATGTTTATGCACGAGACACAAAAATTATGAAACGAAGCCGAAGGCTGAGTTTCATAACCTGTCGAGTGCAATAACACTTTTAGCACGAGTTTGCATACAATATTTTTTCTACGACATTAAATTGTCTCTTATTAATCCATTAATCTCGATTTAACAAAGGTTTGCATATAGGACAGTTATAATTTATGTTATAATAAAGAGATGGCCTTGACGCGCAGGTGAATGTTTGTAGAGCCAGTACTGTCAAATTCAGTTATCAAAGGTAATTATAATAGTACACATCTGACTTTATTCATTACATAACGTTTTAATTATTTAAAAAACACTTTACCTCTAACGCAAGAAGTAACTAGAATAACTTTACAACCTCACTTCCAGTTCGAAATTGTAGTTTTATAACCTCACTTCACTTGATAACATATGAGCTAAAAGTAAACAGCTGACCTCATTTTAAACACGCTAAATTATAAAACGTCACTTTTATGAAAAAAGCTAGCGCTAAAAGGCCTACTTTTAGTGGTGGTCGTAGAAATAGTCAAAACGATAAATAAGTAGAAACGGTAGAACTTAGTTCAACACTATAAACCATTCAAATTCTTTGAGTTTGTAAATTGCTAGTATTTCGAAGAAAGTCTAACAGCCGTATTCATAGTCGTTCGCCAGCGATTCGCCGGCGAGTCGCCGGAGTTTCGTTATGAATAGTATGTTGGCGGCACTGTACGTCTATGTCAAATTCGAGGTTAGCAGGTTAGATTTTATGTCAATTTCTGTCAAAACTGACGGAAAACCTAACCTGATAACCTCGGATTTGACATAGACGTACAGTGCTGCCAACATACTATTCATAACGAAACTCCGGCGACTCGCCGGCGAACCGCTGGCGAACGACTATGAATACGGCTGTAAGTAGTTTTACGTGTGGCGTAACTACACAGATAACGTTAAAAGCTTACTTTTCGACAATACTTCTGCAGGTTTATTTTCTTTCTGTAATAGTTTTATCGTCAGGCAACCCAAATGACAGGAATTTTATTTATAAAATATATATTCAATTTTTTTAATTGCATACATTGAGAATCCTGCAATTTGAATTTTATGGGTCAGCATTTTTACGCAGTTCTTTGAGTTTGTGTACATACAGCAGGCCATGGTACAGTTATTCATTATTCGATGCGCACAACACTGTCGGTTGAAGGTTACCACGGCAACCAATAGTACACACTTTCATACGAAATTGAAACTATCATTATCAGCTGTGATAAATATGCGTTGCGAAAAATTGTGCAACAAAGAGCATACGCTTGGGATTAGTTTGTCATTGTGCTTATTTGCGTGGGGCTACTAAATAGATTGTTAAAACAAGTTCTTTACATCAGCTTGAAGTATTGTATAAACAAGCCTAAAAATTAGCAGAAGAGTCGCAGACATGATCAAAGTTGCAGTGGTGAGCAATTAAACTTTTACCTTATCGGTATAGATATTTATTAACTGTACATCTACAGGTTACTGGAGGAAACAAAGGCGTAGGATATGCAATCGTTAAAGGCCTTTGCGAGAAGTTTGACGGTAAAGTGTATCTAACAGCCAGAGACAAAGGTCGAGGTAATGCAGCAGTAAAGAAGCTCAAAGAATTAGGCCTCAAGCCTTATTTTCACCAATTGGATATAAATGACCAACGAAGTATAAACTTGTTCCGAGATTTCATTAAAGAGAATGATGGCGGGATTGACGTCCTAATTAATAATGCAGCAATTGTGTACAAAGTAAGAATCTACGCAGCATCCAGAAAGATGTTAACAATATCATTTTTATAAATATTGACAGAATGATACCAGCGAGCCTTTCAGTGAACAGGCGGAAGTTACAGTGCAAGTAAACTACTTCAGTACATTAAATGTATGCCAAACCTTATTTCCACTTCTACGCCAAAATGCAAGAGTTATCAATCTGTCCAGTGTATTGGGTCATCTGTCTAAAATTCCATCTGCACGGCTTCGTTCTAAACTGAGCAGCCCAACACTAACTATAGAAAAGTTAAATGCGTTAATGAAGCAGTTCATAGTGTAAGTTCTCAAAAGTCTCGAGTCCTAGATCTTGTATGTAACTATTTGCTTTATTCCATAGAGAGTTATGAAACTCTTCTTGTACATGGGGACAGTTATGCGATAGATATGTGATATTTTATTTTGTAACCATAATCTTGGTTATTGACCTTCAATAATGTAATATAGCTTTTATGGCCCGAAGGCCTAAGAAGTTGCTAAGCAGTATAACAAATGCCAACAATGTAATATAGCAACACCAACAATCTATTACTGCGTTCAGAAAGGTACCTCCGACAGCTCTGTTTCCTCGAAATCGTTCATTCATCTCACTTCCACCCGCTCCAATGGCTATTATCGATCTCTTTCTGCGAATAATTTCGAGGAAACAGAGCTGTCAGAGGTAACTTTCCGAACGCAGCTTACATAGAATCCATGTCACACCAAAAATTCACAGTGCCAGCACAATGATGACGTAATAGCTTGTGCCCAAAATACCAAATCCTTGAATTTTTACCATTTCAAGAACAAAAATAAAATAAAATGTATGTTCCACGTGCAT
>CALNHX010010009.1:0-44201 GCA_940337035.1 Agriotes lineatus
ATATGATGATACTCTTTGATCCTACAACACTTCACTGGTTTCCATATGAGTGATAACAGTTGCGTGCGGTAAGTACATTCTATCACGTAACAAGTGCGGTAGGTAAAAACTACAAAATAAAATATATCAAAATTTTAAGAATATATTTGATCTTCGATCGTGCGAAAAAATAATACGATACTCAATCGTTAAGTGCTTGCAATAGGTCGAGAAAAGTTAGAAAAACGAGAACCGAAGGATCGAGTTTTAACTTTTCTCGACCTGGTAAAATGCACTTACCAATCTTGAATCGTAATATACTATAAGACTACAAGATCGATATTGAGCATATAAAGGATGAGGATAAATTTCGAGACCGAGGCCGATTAGGGCGAACTTATCCGAGTCAGTTATATGTAATAATGTAATATCGGCTGTATATTGTTTAACAGTAGTAATTCTACTAAAAATGGCCAATTTTAAGATACGTGATTTTAATAATATAAATAATGTAAATAAAATGTTCTACTAACCTAAATCCTGCACGTAATTTGGTAATGTAGCAACGGATAGAACATTACGGGTGATATTTCTATCAAGCATGCTGATATAGAATAACATGTAGGTATTACATAAGTATGTAAACATCATAAACAGAAATAGGATTTTTGTGTATGTACAATAATTAATTCAAAATGAATAATTGTACCAATTAACAGCATGATTTCTGTGTTAACCAATTCGTAAAAGCTAATTCTGGGTTTTCAACTCAACGTGCTTTCCATAGCTTGTTAGCTGTTAGTGGTACTTCTGTCCGATTTTATGAATTGGGTAATAACACAGAGAAGAACTTGTTAATTAGTCCAGTTCTACATTTTGGATTTGGAAACAGATTTCGAAATGTATTGATTTATTGACTAGAAAGTTTCTATTTATATACATAAAACTATGACGTAAATTACAAAAGTTCACTATTTGTCCCAGTTCAACTAGTATTTCTACTTGCGTGTTTAATTTTATAACAAACGGTGATAGTAATTTCGCATAATTGCAGTTTATTCACTGGGTCCTTCGAGCAATGCTGATAGCAATGCTGACAGCAGTAGAACAGTGGGCACTATAGCGGCCATTTTTTGAATTTAAATCTCCCGGGGTGTCGGCCATCTTGGTTTTCTGCGCGCGCACTTCTCACGGCTGTCGTTTTTAATTTTGAATTTTCGCGGAAATATTTGAATTTCAAACTGGTTGATCTCTCTCTCTCTCTCTTCTACTCCTTGGTTGTCTCTCTCTTGCATCGCATAATGGTTGTTTATATTTAAAGAAATCTCAGGCAGACCGGGGATTTGAACGCTCTACGTTCGTGTTGCACAAATTTAGCTACACCCATTAGTGCCACAACACCACGGAGCTGCTGCAGATTTTAATGTTTATCGGAAAGCCATTTCACTGCTGTGACGTCACGAGCCCAGCTTTTGAAACAAATTATTTTTTCGAAAATGTTATTTATAAAATTGGAATTGCATAGCTTGTGGTGTTAAATGAATTGTAGTAATTTTAAAAAAGTGTTTTTGCATTTGGTTGGGCCATAATTAATTATTTTATAATTTGTGCCTGCTGTATGGATGGCAATGTCCGCTCGCTTCTACTCTCTGGCGCCCGTTTTTGAATTTCAATTGGTAAATCAGCCATTTTCGCGCTCTGTCTGGTTTCTTGTAAAGGCCAAATAGAATTTAATGAATTATTTTTTAGCCGCTGTTGTATTTTATTAAAGTATTTATAATTAAATTATTTATGAAAGCCGCTGAAAATTTGAAAGCTATATGAATATCGGTGAGCCTAATTTGTTTTTGTGCAATTTGAAGCCTTGAAATGCAGGCTTTAACTTGATTGTTAGCACAGACAAAGGAATTTGCTATGATATCACCGACTCTGCAGGGGACATCTTGTCTGCACTCATACTTTATGTAAAGTAGAAATTTCCTATCTCACTCGCTCTTATTGACTGCTGTAACTTTATCTCTGGCACTCGCTCAAAATGTTTATAGTTTTAATATGCTTGAAGGTATTTCGTCATTCTTTCCAAGTATTTAAAAAATATATATTAGACGTGTTTTAAAAAATATATGCATAAGCGTTTTGCGATTTTCTAACGATTTGTTTCATATGATTTTGGTCGCTTTTAAAAATAAATAGACATTATTTTATTTCGTGCTTGAGTTTTATAACTACGCTGTTCCCTTTGTGGCTTGATTACATCAGGCCGAAGTCTGCCGTCTTACTCATCATTTATTTAATTAAAAAAAAAAGCTTTTTGCGGTGGCCCAATTCGGATTTGAACCCTAGCCACATGTGAATAATTATTTTAAATCACGAAAAGTGTTGAGTAAATAAATGCAACGTATTATAAATACGTAAAACTTTTAGTTATTGTGCGTTTATAAGATGGATCTTTTGACAAAGTGGAAGAATCAAACTGTGCTATTGTAAATGTACAGATTTTTCACGGTCAATTTGTATATAACAACTTAATGTAAATTGGTAATTTAGAACATTTTAACGAAAACAGCGACTTCTTTCGGAATAAACTGTTTCTTCTCACCACGGAACCCTATTTTATAAGTAAACGTCTGAAATTGTGTCATTATATCGATAAAAACTGCATTTTAGTTTAAAAAATTCCAGTATAAATGAAAACGGACGAAAAGAAAAACGCAATAGACCACAAATTAACATAAATTTGAATAAAACAGAGAATTTCGTTGAAAACTGTTCTGTTTTAGTTTTAAAAATTGCAGTATAAATGCGAACGGACGAAAATAAAAACGCAATTGACCACAAATTAACATAATTTTGAATAAGAACGCTCAATTTCGTTGAAAAATGTTCTGACACCGTCATTTCACTTAAAATTTTACAAAAACTGACATCATGTCACTTGAAATTATACAAAAACGACATTTTTATCCAATAAGCGATAAAAACTACACCATCTCACATTATTAGTAGCTTCAGCGTACTTATGCGAACGTTTTGTCCGTCCGTCCGTCTGTCTGTCCGTCCGTCTGTCTGTCTGGATCGCTTGTAACTTTCGAACGGCTACAGATATCGAAATTTTGAAAGGGGGCAAAGTTGTTGCTAAGGTCCCGAGCACCTTCATGCGCTATTTGGTTTTGGCGAAAGGTGGCGATTTTCCACTTTGCAAAATTTCCAAGCATTGTAGCACAGTGGCGGCTTGTCCACTTGGCGCCATCTACAGAACTTCGGTGGTCACGTTTTGAACTACACATTCTGAAGCTACTCTTTAGACCTGTAGTTGAGCAGTTTATTTCACTTAAAAAATGATCACAATTTGTTTTATAAATCGTTTTGTAAAACGAAAAAGATGTAAAAGCAGTTTTTAGAGTTATTTCTAAGCATAATTTCGCAAATGTTTTACACTTTTTTCTCTAACTTGTTGCAATTTTAGCAAGATTTGAATAAAAAACAGCAATTTCTGCAGCAATTTTAGTAAGATTTGAATAAAAACACAATTTCGCTGAAAAAGTTCTAACCAAAAACGAGAAAAACAATATTTTTATAGAACTTTTATTGAAAAATCTTCTACCACAAGCATTTCTAGAAGCAAAATTCACGCACTTTCGTTGAAAAACGTTCTGTTCCACATCATCTCACATAAATTTTCACAAAAATCGACATCATGTCACATAAATTATACAAAAACTGTCATCACGTCACTTGAAATTATACAAAATACGATATTTTTATTCAACACACAATGAAAATTGAACAAAAATCACGCAATCACACATCATCTCACATAAATTTACACAAAAATCGACATCATGTCACATAAATTATACAAAAACTGACATCATGTCACTTGAAATTATACACAAAACGATATTTTATTCAACACACGATGAAAATTGAACAAAAATCACGCAATTACACGCCATCTCACATAAATTTATACAAAATCGACATCATGTCACATAAATTATACAAAAACTGCCATCATGTCACTTGAAATTATACAAAAAACGACATTTTTACTCAACACATGACGAAAATTGAACAAAAATCACGCAATTACACGCCATCTCACATAAATTTTTACAAAAAGCGACATCATGTTACATAAACTATGCATAATTTTGCAAATGTTTTACACTTTTTATAAAATGCATCGCTCAAAATTAAAAGAAATAGCACTTTCGTTGAAAAAATCTTTTACCACAAGCATTTCGATAAACAAAATTCAAAAATTCTTGTACTTTTGATGGAAATACACACAATTTCGTTGAAAAATTTGCAAATGTTTTACACTTTTTTATAAAATGTATCTCTCAAAATTAAAAGAAATCACAATTTTTTAAATTATATCACACCATTATGAAATCGTAGATTGATTTTTTGAAATTTTACACTTTGTAGCTGTAAAATAACTTCAAATACTAATATTTTAGCTTTAGATTTTGTAATTATTTCAGATTCGTGAAAAACAAAAGCAGAGTAGAAATAAAAAAACACAAACACTTTGTAATAAACAAATATATTGTTCTTATTTCGTATAATACTTAATAATATAAATATAAATGTACAGCTGAATGTCTTATTTTCTAAAAATTTGCTAGCAATTTACAAAACGGTAGTTTGAGGTGCACAACATTTCAAATTAAAAAGGCTGCAAGTAATAAAATCAGAATTTCATTGTGTCATTTTAAAGTTTAAGATGCACCCAATCTAGAATTCCCTTCGGTTTTGGTGTTGATGACATCTGCCTTAGAGGCGTTTTTCTAACGGCCCTTTTTTGGAGGCGTTTCCTTATTGGCGTTCTTCTGACTGAACCTTTTTGATGTGGACTTGGATGAGTAGCTGGTGTTTTTAATTTATATTCTAAATCGGACTCGCAGTTATCAGTTTCCATTTCGGTTTTTCCTGTAGTACCAGTCGGGGTTGGCTTCTTTTGCTGTTTAGGTTTAGCTAGCAGCACATTAACAACGTTAAGGTCTTTGATGTAATCAGCAAACTGTAGGCGTCCGGGTGGATTAATAGTTTTTCGAGGCCGCAGAGTGTCGTGAACTAAATCGACTATGTTAGACGCAGGTAAAATTTCACCCTTTATAGTAACGGTACCCTTGTGATTCCAGCTCACATCGTTTGAGGCACTCAAAATGCGTAGGAAAACTTCAGCTTTTTTCTTAAAAGTTTTGGGAAGTGTAGATAAAATAATGGCATTTGATAGGCTGTTATTGGTTGTTTCAATGGGTATTTTGATTGGCTGCCGTGCCTGGTTTGTGAAATGAAGATACCTTTGTAAAACCTGATTGTACTGGATCCATTTATCGTGATCAGTTAATTTGGACTTTAAAACTTTTTGCACAAGGGTACCGTTACTATAAAGGGTGAAATTTTACCTGCGTCTAACATAGTCGATTTAGTTCACGATACTCTGCGGCCTCTAAAAACTATTAATCCACCCGGACGCCTACAGTTTGCTGATTACATCAAAGACCTTAACGTTGCTAATGTGCTGCTAGCTAAACCTAAACAGCAAAAGAAGCCAACCCCGACTGGTACTACAGGAAAAACCGAAATGGAAACTGATAACTGGGAGTCCGATTTAGAATATAAATTAAAAACACCAGCTACTCATCCAAGTCCACATCAAAAAGGTTCAGTCAGAAGAACGCCGATAAGGAAACGCCTCCAAAAAAGGGCCGTTAGAAAAACGCCTCTAAGGCAGATGTCATCAACACCAAAAACGAAGGGAATTCTAGATTGGGTGCATCTTAAACTTTAAAATGACACAATAAAATTCTGATTTTATTACTTGTAGCCTTTTTAATTTGAAATGTTGTGCACCTCAAACTACCGTTTTGTAAATTGCTAGCAAATTTTAAAAAAATAAGACATTCAGCTGTACATTTTATTTTACAGCTACAAAGTGTAAAATTTCAAAAAATCAATCTACGATTTCATAATGGTGTGATATAATTTAAAAAATTGTGATTTCTTTTAATTTTGAGCGATACATTTTATAAAAAAGTGTAAAAAATTTGCAAATTTTTCAACGAAATTGTGTGTATTTCCATCAAAAGTACAAGAATTTTTGAATTTTGTTTATCGAAATGCTTGTGGTAAAAGATTTTTTCAACGAAATTGCTATTTCTTTTAATTTTGAGCGATGCATTTTATAAAAAGTGTAAAACATTTGCAAAATTATGCATAGTTTATGTAACATGATGTCGCTTTTTGTAAAAATTTATGTGAGATGGGGTGTAATTGCGTGATTTTTGTTCAATTTTCGTCATGTGTTGAGTAAAAATGTCGTTTTTTGTATAATTTCAAGTGACATGATGGCAGTTTTTGTATAATTTATGTGACATGATGTCGATTTTGTGTAAATTTATGTGAGATGGCGTGTAATTGCTTGATATTTGTTCAATTTTCATCGTGTGTTGAATAAAATATCGTTTTTTGTATAATTTCAAGTGACATGATGTCAGTTTTTGTATAATTTATGTGACATGATGTCGATTTTTGTGTAAATTTATGTGAGATGATGTGTGATTGCGTGATTTTTGTTCAATTTTCATTGTGTGTTGAATAAAAATATCGTATTTTGTATAATTTCAAGTGACGTGATGACAGTTTTTGTATAATTTATGTGACATGATGTCGATTTCTGTGAAAATTTATGTGAAATGATGTGGAACAGAACGTTTTTCAGCGAAAGTGCGTGAATTTTGCTTCTAGAAATGCTTGTGGTAGAAGATTTTTCAATGAAAGTTCTATAAAAATATTGTTTTTGTCGTTTTTGGTTAGAACTTTTTCAGCGAAATTGTGTTTTTATTCAAATCTTACTAAAATTGCTGCAGAAATTGCTGTTTTTTATTCAAATCTTGCTAAAATTGCAACAAGTTAGAGAAAAAAGTGTAAAACATTTGCAAAATTATGCTTAGAAATAACTCTAAAAACTGCTTTTACATCATTTTCGTTTTACAAAACGATTTATAAAACGAATTGTGATCATTTTTTAAGTGAAATAATTTGAGATGGTGTATTTTTTATCGCTTATTGGATAAAAATGTCGTTTTTGTATAATTTCAAGTGACATTATGTCAGTTTTTGTAAAATTTTAAGTGAAATGACGGTGTCAGAACATTTTTTCAACAAAATTGAGCGTTCTTATTCAAAATTATGTTAATTTGTGGTCAATTGCGTTTTTATTTTCGTCCGTTTGCATTTATACTGGAATTTTTAAAACTAAAACAGAATATTTTTCAACGAAATTCTGTTTTATTCAAATTTATGTTAATATGTGGTCTATTGCGTTTTTCTTTTCGTCCGTTTTCATTTATACTGGAATTTTTTAAACTAAAATGCAGTTTTTATCGATATAATGACACAATTTCAGACGTTTACTTATAAAATAGGGTTCCGTGGTGAGAAGAAACAGTTTATTCCGAAAGAAGTCGCTGTTTTCGTTAAAATGTTCTAAATTACCAATTTACATTAAGTTGTTATATACAAATTGACCGTGAAAAATCTGTACATTTACAATAGCACAGTTTGATTCTTCCACTTTGTCAAAAGACCCATCTTATAAACGCACAATAACTAAAAGTTTTACGTATTTATAATACGTTGCATTTATTTACTCAACACTTTTCGTGATTTAAAATAATTATTCACATGTGGCTAGGGTTCAAATCCGACTTGGGCCACCGCAAAAAGCTTTTTTTTTTAATTAAATAAATATAATGAGTAAGACGGCAGACTTCGGCCTGACGTAATCAAGCCACAAAGGGCACAGCGTAATTATAAAACTCAAGCACGAAATAAAATAATGTCTATTTATTTTTAAAAGCGACCAAAATCATATGAACCAAATCGTTAGAAAATCGCAAAACGCTTATGCATATATTTTTTAAAACACGTCTAATATATATTTTTTAAATACTTGGAAAGAATGACGAAATACCTTCAAGCATATTAAAACTATAAACATTTTGAGCGAGTGCCAGAGATAAAGTTACAGCAGTCAATAAGAGCGAGTGAGATAGGAAATTTCTACTTTACGTAAAGTATGAGTGCAGACAAGATGTCCCCTGCAGAGTCGGTGATATCATAGCAAATTCCTTTGTCTGTGCTAACAATCAAGTTAAAGCCTGCATTTCAAGGCTTCAAATTGCACAAAAACAAATTAGGCGCACCGATATTCATATAGCTTTCAAATTTTCAGCGGCTTTCATAAATAATTTAATTATAAATACTTTAATAAAATACAACAGCGGCTAAAAAATAATTCATTAAATTCTATTTGGCCTTTACAAGAAACCAGACAGAGCGCGAAAATGGCTGATTTGCCAATTGAAATTCAAAAACGGGCGCCAGAGAGTAGAAGCGAGCGGACATTGCCATCCATATAGCAGGCACAAATTATAAAATAATTAATTATGGCCCAACCAAATGCAAAAACACTTTTTTCAAATTACTACAATTCATTTAACACCACAAGCTATGCAATTCCAATTTTATAAATAACATTTTCGAAAAAATAATTTGTTTCAAAAGCTGGGCTCGTGACGTCACAGCAGTGAAATGGCTTTCCGATAAACATTAAAATCTGCAGCAGCTCCGTGGTGTTGTGGCACTAATGGGTGTAGCTAAATTTGTGCAACACAAACGTAGAGCGTTCAAATCCCCGGTCGGCCTGAGATTTCTTTAAATATAAACAACCATTATGCGATGCAAGAGAGAGACAACCAAGGAGTAGAAGAGAGAGAGAGAGAGAGATCTACCAGTTTGAAATTCAAATATTTCCGCGAAAATTCAAAATTAAAAACGACAGTTGTGAGAAGTGCGCGCGCAGAAAACCAAGATGGCCGACACCCCGGGAGATTTAAATTCAAAAAATGGCCGCTATAGTGCCCACTGTTCTACTGCTGTGAGCATTGCTATCAGCATTGCTCGAAGGACCCAGTGAATAAACTGCAATTATGCGAAATTACTATCACCGTTTGTTATAAAATTAAACACGCAAGTAGAAATACTAGTTGAACTGGGACAAATAGTGAACTTTTGTAATTTACGTCATAGTTTTATGTATATAAATAGAAACTTTCTAGTCAATAAATCAATACATTTCGAAATCTGTTTCTGTATTCACAACCTCTGCCCCAACAGAACCAAGTCTGCTACATCATCTTGTGTGAGGCTGCACAAGGCCGTTGGTTTGCACCCTTTTTAATTCCTGCACCCCGAAGACGTATCCTGTAATTGTCCAAATTAAAATCATACAGTCCACTACAAGCTCCACCCTGAACACACTTTGTTCTGAATAGTTTGGAGTTTCTTCAATGTTGTTTTAGGTGCATTACTCCAAACTGGGCACGCATACGTGAGTATGGGTCGAAGAATCAACTTATAAATTAAGAGCGAGCATTCTGACCTGAGGTGTGATTTTCGGTTGATCAAGGGATAGAGTATGATGAGTCTTGCGTAGCACTCATTTAGCTTTTTATGAAGGTGGTATCCCCAATTAAGCTTTGCATCTAGGTGAAGTTTTAGGTACTTTACCGCAGAGTCCTTCGGATTCCATGATATTTCCTTATTATGTAATCGAAGTGCTGGAGGATGATTGAAGCGCTTGAGTGTGAACATTTTTGCTTGGGATTTAGTAGGGTTTATTTTAACATTTAAGCATGAAAAGTACAAGTGGGAGATTTGTTTATGTGCAATAATTAATCCAAAATGTAGAACTGGAAACTGGACTAATTAACAAGTTCTTCTCTGTGTTATTACCCAATTCATAAAATCGGACAGAAGCACCACTAACAGCTAACAAGCTATGGAAAGCACGTTGAGTTGAAAACTCAGAATTAGCTTTTACGAATTGGTTAACACAGAAATCATGCTGTTAATTGGTACAATTATTCATTTTGAATTAATTATTGTACATACACAAAAATCCCATTTCTGTTTATGATGTTTACATACTTACGTAATACCTACATGTTATTCTATATCAGCATGCTTGATAGAAATATCACCCGTAATGTTCTATCCGTTGCTACATTACCAAATTACGTGCAGGATTTATAGGCCAATCGATAAGTCTTTTAAAATGGCTGTTAGTGGGAGTAATTCCGGACAAGCTGGAATAAATTTTAATCTGTTCTGTTGGGAAAATATATAGTAATTTTGCACCCCTTGACAGGCCCGGATTTAACCGCTATGCTTAAAAAAAGGTCTAAATTTTTATATTTTTCCTAATATTAGTGAATATCTCGATTAGTATCAATTTTTGAGCAAAATGCGTAGTTGTTAAAATTAAAGAACAGTAAATTCTCTACAAAAAATGTTCTATACATTTTTGTCATACGTTCGCTTGTTTCGAATTCATAGGCGTCGAAATATATTTTTTTTCGAGCATTTGCTTGTTACTTTCTTTTACGATAAAAGAAGTATTGGATTCACCCCAAAAATTCGAAATTGAGTTTTCAACAGATCTTCACGTTTTAAAGTCCGCTGAAACCAAAAAACATGTTTTTGTTCATTGCTCTGTCTGTGTGTCTGTCTGTCTGTGTGTCTGTTTGTGAACAGAATATCTCAAAACGAAAAGAGGTATGACGTTGAAACTTCATATATAAGTTTTGTGTACTATCTAGATGCGATATCAAGCTTTTGAAGAAAATTGCATAACCGGAAGGAGGTGTTTACTCTTGTGATTTTTCAGTTTTTTTAGATTTTTTCAAAAACGGCTCCAACGATTTTTTTCAAACTTTACGATTTTATTAAATTTTTAATGTGTATTGATGTGAGCTAGGCAATTTTTCAGTCGAATACCTCTAAAATGGGTTTCTTTTGTTTTCTTCTCGAATATTTTTTATTAACTCCTATTTTAAATAGAACACCAGTATATTATTACATTCTTGAATTCAGCTTAAAATTTTAGAGAAAATTTGTCTTTTGAACTAACGCTCTATTGTGTACGGTTTCTGTACAAATTGCAATTTTTGACAAATGCTTGTATGTATGTATGTATGTATGTATAATACTTGCGGTGCAGAAGCTGCTGCTTTATGTGCTTGCATCTGGCGGTACAATGCTCAACTTGCCCCGGATTCGGGATACAAAGTTAAAGATTAAAAATCAAATTTTGGCTAATAGGTCAGTCGATAAGTTTTTTGAAATGGCTGTTAGCGGGAGTAATTCCGGATGATTCAATTAGGGACAACATTTTATTTCTGCATGCATTTAGTGGCTGTGATACTGTTTCCGCACTATACAGGCAGGGGAAAATGAAGTTCGTTAAACTTCTACAGAAAGAGAAAAACTTACAGAAGGCTGTTCACATTTTCAAAGTCCCAAACGCGTCCCCAGAGGAAATAGATAAAGTGGGAGAACAATTTCTTCTTCTTCTGTATGGATCAACACACTGTGTATCATTGAACAGGTATAGATACCAGTGTTTCGTACAATCTATTAACAGAAGTTTATCAAATCTAGCATCATTACCACCAACCAAAGACGCAGCTCGCTTGCACTCGTTCCGTACTTACAACCAAATTCAGCTATGGTATGGAAATGAAAAATCACCTTTCGAGTGGGGATGGAGAAATTCAAAGAATGGATTAATGCCCATTCCCACTGTACAAGACGCAGCTCCCCAAGAATTACTGAAACTAATTTCTTGTAAATGCGCCAAAGGTTGTAATGTATCTTGTCGCAAAGCAGGTTTTCATTGCTCAGTAATATGTGGTTTCTGTCAGGGCAAATCTTGTTTGAATACTGTGGACGTGATCGAAGTAGACGTCGAAGACGACGACGAGGACTTGCATATCGATCTAGAACAATCAATAGAACATTCCCAAGATTATGAAGCAAATTCGGAACACGAGACAGATATTGTTGAAAGTCAAAGTGATATTGAACAACCACCAACATCAAAAAGGCAAAAAAAATTGATGAGCAGTCAACTTCAAAAGAAACTTGAAGTTAGCAAAGTTGGAATAGTGGAACGTCAATAATAATAAAAAAAATCTGGTGTGATACACGCACACAACTTCCTTTCATAGTGATTTTATAATTAGCCAAAATTGTATCTTTAATCTTTAACTTTGTATCCCGAATCCGGGGCAAGTTGAGCATTGTACCGCCAGATGCAAGCACATAAAGCACCAGCCTCTACACCGCAAGGTAAAACGAGGTTATCGATTATACATACATACATAGGTACATACATTCAAGCATTTGTCAAAAATTTTCAAAAATTGCAATTTGTACAGAAACCATACAAAATAGAACGTTAGTACAAGAGACAAATTTTCTCTAAGATTTTAAGCTGAATTCAAGAATGTAATAATATACTGGGTGTTTTATTTAAAATAGGAGTTAATAAAAAAAAAAATGGAAAAGAAAACAAAATAAACCCATTTTAGAGGTATTCGACTGAAAAATTGCCTAGCTCACATCAAAACACATTAAAAATTTAATAAAATTGTAAAGTTTGAAAAAAATCGTTAGAGCCGTTTTTGAAAAAATTCAAAAAAACTGAAAAATTACAAGAGTAAACACCTACTTCCGGTTATGCGATTTTCTTCAAAAGCTTGCTGTTGCATCTAGATAGTACAAAAAACTTATATATGAAGATTCAACGTCATACCTCTTTTCGTTTTGAGATATTCTGTTCACAAACAGACACACAGACAGACCGACACACAGACAGAGCAATGAACAAAAACATGTTTTTTGGGTTCAGGCCACTTTAAAACGTGAAGATCTGTTGAAAACTCAATTTCAAATTTTTGGGGTGAATCCAATACTTCTTTTATCGTAAAAGAAAGTAACAAGCAAATGCTCGAAAAAAAATATATTTCGACGCCTATGAATTCGAAACAAGCGAATATATGACAAAAATGTATAGAACATTTTTTGTAGAGAATTTACTCTTCTTTAATATTAACAACTACTCATTTTGCTCAAAAATTTATACTAATCGAGATATTCACTAATATTAGGAAAAATATAAAAATTTAGACCTTTTTTTAAGCATAGCGGTTAAATCCGGGCCTGTCAAGGGGTGCAAAATTAATATATAATTTCTGAGTCCCAACAGAACAGATTAAAATTTATTCCAGCTTGTCCGGAATTATTCCCCCTAAAATGTACTTGTCGACTGGCCTATTAGGTTAGTAGAACATTTTATTTACATTATTTATATTATTAAAATCACGTATCTTAAAATTGGCCATTTTTAGTAGAATTACTACTGTTAAACAATATACAGCCGATATTACATTATTACATATAACTGACTCGGATAAGTTCGGCCTAATCGGCCTCGGTCTCGAAATTTATCCTCATCCTTTATATGCTCAATATCGATCTTATACTCTTATAGTATATTACGATTCAAGATTGGTAAGTGCATTTTACCAGGTCGAGAAAAGTTAAAACTCGATCCTTCGGGTCTCGTTTTTCTAACTTTTCTCGACCTATTGCAAGCACTTAACGATTGAGTATCGTATTAATTTTTCGCAGGATCGAAGATCAAATATATTCTTAAAATTTTGAATTATTTTATTTTGTAGTTTTTACGTACCGCACTTGTTACGTTATAGAATGTACTTACCGCACGCAACTTTTATCATTCATATGGAAACCAGTGAAGTGTTGTAGGATCAAAGAGTATCATCATATACTCTTTGGTAGGATCAACTTACTCGATCTGTTACCAAGTAGTATATTAAAAAACACGATCGTGCGAACAATAGTATAACGTTTCAATAATGTGTAAACTACTTGTTTTATTAACAAAACAAAATTATCATAGACATATGTGACTCCCTGCACATGGGGCCACAATAATCAGCAAAATTTTGAAGGGGTCACACTGATGTGGTAGACTCTCAGTGGGACCACGAGAAAAAAGTTAGAGAACCACTGCTCCAAAGTTATTAAAATATTCACACTACAGGTAGAAATGTAATCATATTTTTAAAAGTTCGTTTTGCCTGCTGTCATCGAAATTATTTTTTAAAGCCTCTTTTTTTCCTATAAGTATCAACATTTTTGCTTACGAATAGAAATATGGAGATTGATGAAGCTGCAAATATTGTTTCCTCAAGTTTGCTGCCAAATAAATATAGAAAAAATCGGGAGTGTGCTCCCCTAGACTTTCTCGCATTCGCCTTTTTTTCTAGCAAATTTGAAAAGTTTATTGCAATGTATAGCGATAAAATTACATTTTCAGGTAACCACTACCTGTTTAGGTAAAGTGCCGCTTTAGGTTAACCTATCATACTGAAATTGTATATCTGGGAGTTTTTCTCAATAATAATAGTATGTGCAAAATTTCGTGCAAATACCTTGAAGCAAACTGGTACTTTACTTGAATGGATACCGCTACCTGTTTAGGTAAAATGCCACTTCCGGTTAACCGATCATGCTGAAATGTAATATCTGGTAGTTTTTCTACATAATAAATTTATGTACAAAATTTTGTTCAAATATCTCGAAGCAAACTGGTACTTTACTTGAATAGGTACCGCTACCTGTTTAGGTAAAGTGCCACTTGCGGTTAACCGATTTCGCTCAAAATTTGATAGAAATCTACAAATTTTGAATAATGACTATATACATAATTTCAAGAGTCTAGCTTATTTCGTTTTTAAGTTATCGTGTTCACACACATACACACACACAGACATAATTCGAAAAATGGTTTTTTCGGACTCTAGGAGGTCTAAACCGTCAAGATTCGTCAAAATCTCGAAGTCGATTTTTTTGACGATTACAATACTTTCTCTATACTACCGTATGCGAGAAAGTAAAAAGTACGAATTCACATACGCGTCGTTTAAAAAATAGTGTGCCCGGAAAAATGTGGAAGGAGTCTCAGAACAGCAAGCATGCGTGTTAGGGAAATCAGAACAGTTAAAATCTTCAACAAGTTTATGGTGTGAATATTTCGTGTTGGATGAGACAATCAATTACAATGATAACGTCGACATCTCAACATTTGCTAAATTAATTGAGGTTTCCCCAAAAGTAAGCATAAAGGTTATCGCCCAAAAATCGCAAATATTAAATAGAGAAGATATTTTCAAATTTATACAAAAGGCAGCCGACGAAACTGATCTTTTAATCAAGGCAAAACATTATTTTCTTCTATGAAGGCAAATTTTAATTTTTTGTATTTTAGAGGGTTTATTATCATCAAAAGGGGTTACCGTTGGCTAATCTCTCAAAATCAAACCTAACATAGCTACTTGGATACAATTGCCTGCCGACCAGCTCAGTACGAAGACGGCGTGACAGTTCTATGAACGAAATATGCAAAACGGGCGCCAACGGTATTTTTAACAAAATAAGCAAGTGTATCCAGGCAGTAGAACGAGAATCCGTAAACTCAGTAGCACAAACAATCTGAAAGAAAGCACAACTCAAACATCGGTAGCAGTAACAAATAATAAATAAACACAATAAAATATCACAGTATAATTGGCATTTAAAATATCACAATACAATCGACAAAGCATAACTCTTAATATGAATGCGTCACAATTTACCAATATCTGCGTAACAACAAAAATAATGGTTGAGCGGACGTTACGGAAAATCAGAACTTAAATTGCCGCAAGCCGAGAAGCGGCAGCGCACACTCGCGAACGGACATGTCATAAAATAATTATCTAAATACAGTCTAAAGTACAACCTGTTAGCGGCTTCCGTCGAGCACTTTCAGCATGCTTATCAAGAGTCCAGGCGTGCTGAAGATCTCCCTGAGAACACGCAGCAAGCCAAGGTCGCACATCGAAGATAGCGGCGGCGACAGCTGCCTCCTTGAAATTCAGAAAAACTGCACACTCGAACTGAATTGCCCAAAACTGCTTATGTAGACTGATTTAACCAAGACTGAATTGCCCAGACAGATTACTCGAATTTTCGCCCACGGCTGCTTGTTCGAATTCCGCCCAAGACGGCTTGTTCGAATTCCGCCCAAGACGGCTTGTTCGAATTGTGCCCAAGACGGCTTGCTAAGGAAAACGAAATCCAGAATAAATGCATGCAACCCTTTGGTAAACGACCAACAAAATAAAACGGAACTTACGCCGGGTGAACTGGGCAAACGAGCATCGAAGGCTAGATGCGGCATGGCGTAGAATAAAATCTCACATGCTTCGCTTTGCAGCGAGGCCCCAAAGCTCCCATAACTAACAAAATGTAGCGGCAAGACAAAGCGGATCACCAAAGCCAGCATAAAACATCTTCGCCGCGTTCCGTCAAACCAGAAGGGACGCGCTCAGCCAAAAGAATGCGGCCTCGAGAGCGCTCCGACCTCACGCTGTCGAGCAAGGCCAAAATCATGCCTGAACGATAACGATAACAGCCCCACAGAAATCGCAAATTAACGAAGGCGCAAAACTAGCAATGCAGAACTACAGGGAGTAACAAAATAACCGTAACAGGTTACGATAGCAGGCATTGCGAGAGCATGCAGAATGGACGCGTTATGTAAAATGGAAATAGCTGGTATTAGTGATCATGGAGAATACGTAATCATAAAAATGCCACAGTCCAAAAATTACATCGAACGGAGGTTCACAATTGTTGAAAATGATGGAAAAATATTGATTACCTAAAAGTTTTCAAACGTATTATTAAATTCGGAAGAAGCTAGCTAAGAATTCTCGTTTTTTTTTATGTTATGTGGAAAGTGTGTCAACCAGCTCATGGAGAAATACACTTTCGTTAAGATGCCAGCAGCGAGATTTTTAAATTTAAGGAATCCACATTTGTTCATAAGATACTGCTACTGACGTTATTCATCCAGGTTACTTGTTAACTTTGGAGTAGATATTTTGGGCCTACAAAGACACGGTGGTTGGAAATCGTCTACCGTCGCTGAAATTTATGTGGCGAAGTCCATCGAGAATAAGTTAGATGTTGCCAATAAAATATTCTATAATAGAAATACTCATAATTTTAACCGCAATCGAAATGTCTTCTACATCTTAAGCAGCGCCTTGTTCAACATTTACCCACACTCTGCAGGAAAGCACATCTTCATTTAGGAACGAAGAAGTTAATTTATTGGAACATGAAAACTTCGTTATAAAAAATACCTCATTTTCAAATTGTATGGTGTATGGTTCATAAAAGTTAATAAATTATTAAGAAATGTTGAGTTTAGTATTCTGTTTGAAATAAAATATTCGAATCTGTACCTTGTTGTTTTAATTATTAGACTATGTAAATGTTGACACTATTAAGTTCCATAGTCAAGGGTAAAAACTAAAAAGTAAACGACTATTATTGGCCTATTTACCTTGCCTCTGGCATGAAATAGCTAAGAGTATTTATATATATATATATATAGGGAACAAATGTATTCATTTCCTTCCACGTGAGAATTTAATGCTCTCCGTTAACGAGTCGGGCATTAAATTCACATGCTGGAGCAAATGAACCTTTGCTCTAGAGAAATATATATGTTTTGTTCTTCGAACGCCAGTTTTTTGCTTTGGCAACTTATTAGATGTGTATCTAGCAACTTTGGGTTTTTGTGATGACATTTTGTTAAATTTCCAAGTCGACATAGCGTTGCCAAGCTTTAGTGTGGTATTTATGGTGACATACACAAAAAATGCGGGAGGTATAGTGGACAGCACGATCAATTGGCAGCGCCTCAGGCTGCAAATATAATACTAAGCACTTGTCGAACGCGTTAATCCTCTTGTTCAGTGCCAACTCGGGTGAGCCAGTAATGGGCAGTATTTAAGAATATTTTACGAAAAATTTAAAACCCAAACTTTTAAATAAAACACTGACTAAACTTATACATTTATATTTAAACAATAAAAAATATGTACTACATACAGACGCACCAAGTTTGTTTATAAATCAATTTGTAAAATAATCAAATTGAATTAGAAATATCACATTTATTGCCTACCATTTATTTAATTTAATTTATAATACTACATAAGTTACAAAATATCGACTAAACAGTTACAAGCTAGTACTATAAAAAAAGTAAACTAATCCTCATCAAAGTCATTAAATTCTGTGTCATTTTCTGAACTGCTGTTGCCCAAAGAAATAATCAGTGGTTTTACGGGGGGCAGTATAAAATAAGAATTTTCTAGTTTGATAACATGGTCGACACAGTTTTTCCAAATATCAGTGGCCTTTAGTTCGTCCACTACATGACGTATAAGTGGAATAATAGTTTTACTAAGGGTTGGAGTTCTGTTCTGTTTTCTGATACGAGATTTTAATGAACCCCACACAAGTTCAATAGGGTTAAATATGCAATAGTAAGGTGGGACGCCCGGCCGGCCCTGGAACTGCGATCCCCTGCATACGTCACCTGTTAAGTTGTAGTTAATCCTAAAAGATTTAAGGTATTAGTACTTTGCAGCTACTGGCGAGCCCGAGGCGAGCCAACTAGCCGTGCGGTCGACTATAATAGCATATTATATCATGAGGGACTAAAGTGCACCATTTAATCTCGCGAGTTGAGTTTGTTGCCTCGAGGACGAAGCCCGACGGCAACAACCACTCAAGGGATTTAGGCACTTTAGTCCCGAGGTATATACTCTATTTTTTGCACTTTTGGGAACATTATCATCAAACATTTCCAAAATTTGGAATCTGTCAATTTGGAAACTGACAATTACAATTTATTAAACACTGAATTGCAGCAGGTCCTGGATAGCCTGAATCAGTTGGCAGTACTGAAGTGTATTGTCAGCATAATATGTCAAATTCGAGATTTGCAGGTTAAGTTTTGCGTCAGTGTGTGTTAAATGACAAACAAAACCTAACCTACTAACCTCGTGTGTAGATAAATTTACCATAGTTACGGTATCATTTTTACTTTAGTCTCTAGGGATTAAATAATAAATGAGCTACTTTAGTCCCTGTTTACGGGGACTAAAGTATCAACTATAGTCCCGGAAGTGCAAAAAAATATTGGTTCCCGCCGGGAGTTAATGGCTGGTTGGAAATTGACAGTTTTGTTTCCTAAAACTAGGGCGCAAAGCCTACTTTCTATACAGTGAGTAGAAAAAAACAATTACGTTTACTATATCAATTTTGTTTCATAGGAACATATAGTTATAACTACCGAGCAACTATACATATTAAAGCGGTCACATTTACAACAAAACATATTAACGGTCCCAGTTTTTTGGTCAGGGATAGTACGTACACCATTGGAGGTGTAAAGTGATGATCGGTCTTTACACATAAATGGGATGCAAACAATATTTTTTCACTACCTTCTTTGCAAATGATCCATTTACACTGTCAGATTTGAAAGATGTAGGAAAAATTTACAAAAACTGTTACGGTTTCCATGACAATGTACAGTTGCGTTCATTAAAGTCTTCTACAGCATTTGTGCTTTGTGAATATAAATTAATTAAACAAAGTTAAAAAAAGTGTTATATATACAAATATTTTGAAAGTATATGTCTAGGTCTACTTACTTAATAATACAGTGTGAGCCTTAGTTCAGTAATAACACAACTACTAATAAACTTAGAACTGTCGCTGCACAACACATTTTTGAACACGACTGTACTTACTTTCCTAATAGCTATTTAAGTAACAAGGAATATAAGAACCTATTAACATTTGAGGTAGGCAAGTACAAGCCAAGGCAAAGCCGCGGCTTGTTGCCTGCCGAAAATGTTAATAGGTGATACATTCCGAGTTACCTTATTATATTTTTCCCGTTGCTTATCAAAATTTTCTTAGATTTAAAAAAAAATCGTTTGGTTTGTCACTTGTCTTTCACCAGGATTAATTTTCGTACGTCGTGTTACCTGTGAGCGTCACATGTCACATAAACACTTGCAATTTTAAACAAAACGTCTAAGTCTGCATCTTGCGCTGTTAATTTTATTGTCAGTAATAATAGGACGAGAGGTCAAAATATTGCCGACAATAATTTTTGCGATTCAGATACGAGTTTCTGCTGCGACGAAAATAACGACGAGTGCTTGCACGAGTCGTTATTTTCTAAAGCAACAGAAACGAGACAACCTGAAGAGCAAAAATTGTCTGCAATATTTGGACCTAGAGTCCTATTCGTCTTGACAATTTAACTTTTCATTAAAAAATAGTTACAGAAGAAATTGTCGCTGAAATAAAGCTCCTCGAAATATTGTCACTACAATAATTGTTACAGAAAAAATTGTCGCTGAACTAAAGCTCCTCGAATTATTGTCACTAAAATAATCGTTCGATTGGTAGTTTTTAAATTGAAGAATGCCATTGGTTGACAATGACACCAGTTAAATTGTCGTAGGAACTTAATATTTAAGTTCCGTTGTCAAGAGAAAGCGGCAAACAAATATAATCACCGACTTATAAACCGTTCAATAGTTATTTGCCAAGTAGGTAGACATGGAATTTTGTCTTTATGTTTAATAAAACTAAAACTCCCTAGAAACTCTTTCTGACACTTTGTCAGAAGCAGCTGTTATGTACAGGAGGCTCACGAAAGTGTCTAATTTGACATTTTGAGGTTAAACATGCAATGTTGCCAGTCCTTTCATACTTTCTTTGCCACTAGGCATAATATGTATGGACATCGCCGTCAATGGATATCTATCTGTCAAACAAATTGTAGTACTAAAGTAAATATGCCAAAAGTCATTAAAGGTGACACAAAACTACAAATTACAAAGGCTTACAGGCATTATAAAGCTGACAGGCCCGACCTCAGTGAAACTGAAATCTTTGCTCGGCTTAGTGACTTTTGGGATGCAAGTATTTATGCATAAAACATAATTGTTGCTTTAATTTTCGGCTTTGTACTGTTTTAGATATCTGAAAGAACTATTAGAAATATTATGGGCGGAACAATTTTGAAATTAAACCTTTTGGCCCACGACCTAAAAATGATACATACTATTTGCAACATACGCACTGAAGAAGTAGTTAACAATGCGAGACAAATTGTGCAAGAACAACCACACGTATCTGTTCGCCATTTAGGACAGCAATTAAATGTTTCATATTCAACATCTCATAGGATATTAAGAAGCAATTTGCATTATTTTTCTTACCGGTTGCAAGTGTATCAGGAACTGCTGCCAAACGATCCTCCGGTTAGATTGGAATTTTGTAACTGGTTTATCAATAATTTAGGAAATAACGATAATGCGTTTGAGAAAACTTTCTTTACTGATGAGGCATACTCCTATTTATCTGGCTATATTAATTCACAAAGTATGAGTATATGGAGCGCTGAGAATCCCAATTTTTATGTTGAAGAACCGCTTCACCCACAAAAAATCGGGGTTTGGGCTGCAATTAGTAAAAGAAGAGTTATAGGTCCTATATTTTTTTAAGGTAATTGAGTGCAGGAAAACGATTAAATTTTATTTTAATAGTTCAAATTTTAGGTTTTCTAAATGCACAACCATATCATACTGAAATTTTGTCGCCGTTTTTTGAAGAGTTACGTGACAATGAATTACAAACGGGTTACGTACTTTCAATAAGATGGGGCATAAATTTACTTAAAGAGTTTTACAAAAACAGAGTTATTAGTCAAAACATGTCTACAGTGTGGCCCCCGAGGTCTTGTAACTTAACTCCCTGTGATTTTCTTCTGTGGCCATATTTAAAAAAAATCCATTCTTCAACTTCCACTGGACAATATTCAGCAGCTTTAACAAAGAAGTACCTAATGGAAAAAATAAAGAAATCAATAATAATGGCGTAATATTAAGATTTGAGAATAGAACGAGTTAAGGAGTTTACTTTCTTAGGAACATTAATCTCTAAAAACTTAAATTACACACAAGGAATTAAATCAAGGTTCATAAAAGCATCGAGATGTCCGGGCGCGTTAAATAGTATAATGTCCTTAAGACAAATGTCGAGAAATGCAAAACTACGACTTATAAGACTGTAATTCGACCCACAGCTACGTACGCATGTGAAACATGGACGATGAATGTGGCAGACCAAGATACGATAAGTAGGTGGGAGAGAAAAATGCGGAGAAAAATATTTGGAGGGACTCGAACGGATGATGGTTGGAGAAGACTTACAAACGAAGAGGTACAAAAGAAGTATGGAGAGCCAAATATAGTAGACTTCATTAAAGCTCGAAGGTTAAGATGGTTTGGGCATATATGGAGAATGCCAGATGGAAGCGCTACTAAGATAGTATTGGAAGGCAGAGCGCAAGAAACTAGAAGAAACAGCGACCAACGAATAGGTGGAAGGAGGCAATAATGGAAGACATAGCAAGGAAAGGAATAGAAGACTGGAGAAATAAAATCATCAATAAGGGACAATGGAGACACATTGTTATGCAATGGGCCTAAAGTGGCTTGTAAAAGCTTTATTTATACTGAAAAAATACATAAATTGTAATATTTAAATATTTTTGTATACAATTTATAATTACAATAAAAAAACGACTTTCATTATACCATTATGCCTACCCAACAAAGTATGAAACGTATTCAGAATCAGCAATTTGTCTTTCATGAAATTTATCTTAACCAATACTAAAAGTGGCACAAAATCTAAAACCAAATCTGGCAACCACGTTTTGTACATTAACATAAAATTATCATTTTATATAAAATGAGCATAACCTAACTTTTGTTAATGACTGACAGCATATTTACAGGGTGAAATTCATCACCCTAACATGGCCTCCTATCTGGCAAATAACTATTGAACGGTTTATACACGTTTTGTTACTAAGGCTGTATCACTGACTTACATGATCAGCAGATCAAACGGTCGTCGGTAATGTAAATCTTACAACCCACATCCCTTGTAAAGTAATACTATTTATAATTGAATCATGTATTATGTGTCATGTATGTACTTTTACAACAATAAATCTAGCGTAATAAATACATATAACGAGAGCAATGTGATTAACAGACTAAATTGTTTTCTTGTTGGCAAATGCAGATTGTTTTGCAAAATCATGAAAGCTAAAAAATATGACATTTGTTTTCCGAATGATGTTATTTTAGACAATGGTCTCTCTTCTAAGTTCAAGAAAAACCGACTGGGCGATGGATAAATACGCTGCGTCGTTCGTCACGAAAATATTTGTGTTCGACGAACCGTCCCCATCTACGTTAATTTCAAAGCATACGCTCAAATTTACGTCAAATACAACGCACAACGTATAGTCTATTTTTTGCTTTATGATTCAGAGCAGGCTTTGCATTTATATTATTTTAGCAGTGTACAACAGTTTAGTTACAAAATATAACTAATGTCAAAATCCAGGTCGCCGGGATTGTCAAGTTGACATTTCGGTAAAGCTTAATAAAATGCCATGAAAAAGCAGCATTAGGTAATAGTAAAACCAAAGAGGCTATAAAACGCCGTTCTACTAATATAAAAGATATCAATGGTAACTTAAGTAAAACAGCCATCATTGGAAGAATTGGTAAAATCTTTGATGTAAGTATTAAGAATTAGACAGATATAACATTTCTAACAATTTCTTATAATGCTAGATTTCAAATGCAACACAGAAATCTAAACGAAGCAAAATCACAACTCCAGCAATAACCGAATGATAATATGAATAAAGAAAAGGAATTTCTAACTTCGGAGGAACTGAATTATACTGGGAGTCGTTTAAAATTATACTACACATTAACAAATATGGGATATAAATACAAAATTGTGAATGGAAGAAAATTGTGTGAGAAGAGTCATATGATTTCGGCGGATTGCCTTTTAAAGGAAATATTAACAATTTCGAAATTATAGTGAAAAATGTATATTTATGTTTTTGGATGAAACTTTACCAGGATGTGACTTACTGTTGGACTCGGACAATAATGACAGGGGCTATCATAAGTGTATCAATGGTGACCTTTTTAGGCAATGTTGAAAAACAGTTAATCCCTGGCTTTGGCCAAATTGAATGGAAAATGTGTGGTAATTATGGATAATGCACCATATAATTCGATTCTTATCGATAAACCACCCAATTTCTCGTTCAATAAACTACAAATACAGGAATGGTTAATTAAAAGTGATGTACAATTTGATGACAAAGTAATAAAGCGACGATTATGGAAGTTTAATTTTACTTTACATATTGACCAAAAGCAATACTTAATTGACAAAAAACGACATGGGCATGAAGTTCTTAGATTACCTCCATACCACTGTCAATACAATCGAATTGAAATGGCAAGGAGTTTATGTAAGAACTATTATAATAAGGACATAAATTCTCAGCCTCCCTCAAAAGACATAATTGCTAATTTATGGCTTAAATCTCTATCACTGTGTACAGCAAACATATGGAAAAAAATGTTGAACACTGTGAACTACTAATATAAAGTGACTGGGCAAAGCACATTGTTAAATTGGTGTGGATGATATACCTCCTGTTATTATTAGGTTGGAAGAATCTGATAAAGAATCGGAAGACGAGTTGTATTCCTCTTCTGAATCAGATTCTGGATGATTATCCTGAAGTGTATCCATCTAAATTCTGGTAAATGATATATCTCTGAAAAGGTTCTACCAGAGTATTTTGTATTATCTCTTTATTTTGAAATGCCTGTTATATGTGTAGCATAAATAATAACTTGTACAACACAGTTCTACAAACAAAAATCATCAGCAATTATTAATAATATATTTATTTTTACACTAGAAATTTTATGGCGTTTCTGTACAGTTAGATATCAATCACGCTTAAATAAACGTACTTAAAATAAAGCAATACCTTATTTAATGTCAATGGTTCAGTAACTTTAGCTCTTATTAAGTATAATAGTGCTTATAAGTTAACACATTGACAGTTCTAATGGTTTTTGACATAACTAGTGTTTTTTCCTTTGTCACTAACTACCTACACAGTTACAAAAATGCAAATGCAATGCCTGCTCTGAATCATAAAGCAAAAAAACAGACTATAAATATTTACTAATCTGGACGTGGTTTCATTAGATGTAAACAAGATTTACACTACACTTCGAGCTTTCATTATCCGGGACAGCGCGTACGCAGTCCCGACTACCAAAAATTACGCGCCCGAGTTATCCACATTAGGGATAATCGCAGGTGTCAGCCCAATCGTAGTGCAATGAGAGGGCCTCATCCTGGGGAAACCGCCTTATTGATCACGGTAATCCCTACGCCAGGTAAGTATGCTCTGCGATTCTTCGAATTTCGTACTTATATATGTAGCGTTGCAAAATTAATGGGGTGAGGTAGTGGCGGCGCCATCTGCATAGTAGTTGGTCAAACAGATGTAATGATTTTCTTGCCAATTTTGCTGACTAATTTAAAAACCGGCGCCTTGCGTATAGACAACCTGCAATACATAACAATATCTCCTAGCTTCAGAACTGAAATTCCACTACTGTAATTACAAAAACTTGATATTTCACACTTGATGCATGACGAAATTTTTATAATTGTGCTACAGAACTTAGATGTCATAGACGGTCATACATTACAGGTTTCCTCTAAATGGTTAAATTTAGAAAAGTAAAATAACACTTTTTGATATTTAATACAAGAGAAGATTAAAAGTTAACGTTACTAATTTTTTATAATGCAAATAAAGCTTATTACAAAGACCCTACCATATAGGGTTGCCATACGTCCCGGTTTCCCGGGATTGTCCCGTTTTTTGATGTTTTTTTCCAATGTCCCGAAAAAAGGTACCGGACGGCAATTTGTCCCGCTTTCTAAACTCTACTTACCAAATATCAATTTTACTCAATTTTTATCCACAAATTGATCATTTAATTTACAGTGATAACGTGTAACAAACTTATAGCTGTAAATTAGAAATTTACTGACTATTTAAAGTCTTGAAGTGGCTACGCAGCGCCTACCACGGATAGGACTGATGAATTAGCATTATCGATTTTTCGGTATCAGGTAAGCAGTAAGCTACCGTGCTAGGATTGTGACACTCTGACAGTTGCCCGTGAGACTTGGGAGGGTGAGTTGGTGTGTAGTAGTGTAGTGCCAGTAGCCAGCTTGTATTTGTGTACGCTAAGAACTAACAAAATTAATATGCCTAAACGCCAATGTACTTACAAAGAAGAATATACAAATGAATGGCCATTTATTAAGAAAGGACGGCAAGCCTATGAAGCGGAATGTAAGGTGTGCAATAGTTTTTTTAGTGTCGGACACGGTGGGCGCTCAGATGTTAAAGAACATATAAAAACTAGTAAACATCAAAGCCGAATTAGAGCATCAGCAGGCTGTTCAAAAACATAGAGACTTTTTTTCTAAAGCCTTCTTCTAAACAAGACATACAAGTTTTGTCGGCCGAACTAACTGTTGCTTATCATACAGCAAAACACCATCACTCTTTCAGTTCAAATGACTGCACAGGGCAACTTTTTCCGAAAATATTTAGTGATTCAGAAATTGCAAACAAATATTCTTCAGCCCGTACAAAAACAACTGCCTTGGTAAGTGTATTAGGCGAATTTAGCTGCAAGATGGTTTTAGAAGAGCTACAAAATTCTTCATTTTATGGTATCGCTACCGATGCCAGCAACCATAAAAATGAAAAAATGTTCCCACTTGTAGTTCAATATTTTACAAGGTCGGGGATAAAGTCAAAATTATTAAAGTTTTCATCATTGTCCGACGAAACGTCTAAAACCATATCTGAATACTGCATCAACACGTTAGAAGAACTGAAATTAAGCAAAGATAAATGCATCGCATTTTGCGGAGATAACGCCAATACGAATTTTGGTGGATTGGCTAGAAAAGGGACCAATAATGTGTATGCCCATTTGCGCACCGAATTAAATAATGAGAATTTAGAGGGAATAGGTTGCCCGGCACATATATTACACAATACTTTACAAACTGCTGCTGATAGATTGTCTGTCGATATAGAATTAATTGTTATAAAGGTATTTACGTATTTTTCAATATATACTGTAAGAAACGAACGGCTTAAAGATTTCTGTGACTTTGTAAATATAGAATACCAAACTTTACTAAAGCACAGTAAAACAAGATGGTTGTCCCTTCTTCCAGCTGTAGAACGTATTTTAAAACTATTCGAAGCCCTTAAATCGTTTTTTTTGTCGGAGGAAAAGCCCCCCAAAATTCTTGAAGATTTTTTTAATGAACCATTAAATGAAGCTTATCTTTGGTTTATTCACAGTCAATTAAGCTCTTTTTCTAGCCAAATTCTAAAAATTGAAGGAAAACATAAAACTGTGTTTGAGGTTCTCCATATTTTAAAACAAACTCTACAACAAATCAGTGACAAAAAAGATACAAACTTTTTACCGATAAATGTCAGAACAATTATAAGAAAATCGGAATCGGACAATAAAATAAAACGGTTTATGACAGAAGTTGAAGACTTTTATACGACATGTTGGGAGTATTTAAACAAATGGACTGAGCCCTTGAATAAATTCGAGGTGTTTTCGTGGATGTCTTTAAATACAGTGCCTGATTGGAATAGCGTTTCAAAATCACATGATTATTTAAAAATTTCTGCAGGTGTCCAAATAGACATCGATGAAACGTGTTTATTTAACCAAATTAGTTCCATAAAAAAAATTATTGAAGTGAAAATTAATGTCGATGCCGAAGGATGGAAAGGAAAAGCGTGTGATGAGAAGTGGGCGACTGTGTTTTCTCATATGGAAAATGAATATAACGAACAATTCCTAGATATTTTTAGATTGTGTGAATATGTACTGTCTATTCCTTCCCATAATGCCAACGTTGAGCGAATATTTTCGCTAATGGCTATCCAATGGACAGATGAAAGAAATCGTCTACAACCATCAACGATGGAGGCTATTCTTCAAACAATTGTAAATTATGAAATGAATTGTGATGAATTTTATAAGTACGTTCTGGTTAACACAGAGTTACAAAAAATGGCAAAATCTTCTGAAAAGTACAAGTGGTATAATAATAATACCAAAGAATAAAAATATTACCAACTTGTGTATTTTGACAGTCTTCAAATTATTGTTGTTTATCTTTTTATTATCTTCTAAAAGTTTATATTAAGTTGAAAGTTATGTATTTTATTTCGTGTTCCTTATTTAGTTACGTATAAATAAAGAAGTTTATTTTATTTACTTAATTTCTAGTGTACGAAAAATAAATAAAATTTATTTTAAATGATTCGTCTATTTCTTATTATAAAACTATAACAATTGAAAGTTTTATGGTGGGAGGGGGAGGGAATACTAGAAGTCCCGGTTTGGAGTTTTAGAAATATGGCAACCCTACTACCATAGAGTCTTGAGTTACACCGTAAACTTCATTTATTGAAAAAACAATGAGAGTAAATATAAAATGCTTCAATTCCAGGGCATCTATAATTACACAATTATGTGTTTAGGACAAGTCAAGCATAGAATAGAATGCCCTAAAATGGTTACTCAATGCTTGAGTGAGAGATCAACGTAGGCAATACCAATTTAATATGTACCCGTAATACCAATATAGTTTTAAGCATTTTATTTACTTCCATCACTGATTTATGGAACGCCCAGTGTCTGGATATTTTTCAAATGTTAATAAATTAACATTATGTATTATAATACCAGATTTTTAACATTATTAATCAAATCCTTCATTAATTTCTGGTGTTGGAATTGTATTTGGGGAATAGTCTACCAAAAGATCTTTCGGGCATGTCAAATTGCCTATAATATGTTTATGACATGGTTTTGGAATCGTACTACTAACTAGAGACGAGAGTCTCGTCACAGTACTGAACATGGCCGTCGGATACGCTCGCGCATGCGCAAAGCAATTTAATAAAGGTGCCAAATTTAAACGAGACCAAACAATTTGGCGCTAATTTTAAATCTGACAAACTAACTCCGTTTTTAATTAAAACATAAAGGTAGAGTAAGAAAATCTTTATTTAATTTTACTGAATATAGAAATTGAACAGCTCATAACAAAGTTTGCATTTGTATCATTTTTGGACATTTCAGAACGAGCAGAGCATGGATACAGGGCCGGGCCGCATATTTTGGTTGCCTGTATGCGTATATTTTTTGTTGCCCCTAACTCTAGTAGTATACTTTCAAAAGTAAAAAAAACTTCGAACTCACAATGAAATTTCCTATATTAAAATAGAGAATAAATATATAAAATAAAATACAAAAGAAGAAAAAAAAGTTTATAACAAACCTTAAGAAGTTTAATACATAAATAAAATAGCTGAACTTTTAACAAAATAACAGTAAATATAGGCACAAACATATGATTAGAATAAATCTAAGTATTTACAAGCCCTCAACGCGCCTGGTTTTTATTTCCGAAAACTTTTTTATAAATTCATGAAGTTGATGTTGCTCGGCATGTTCATGTTCTACTGAATTTGTAACCATATTGACCAGTCTGGTTTGGGTCATGGTAGTTCTCAAATCATTTTTTATAATTTTGAGTTTTGAAAATGATCGTTCGCCTGATGATACTGATACAGGCAAAGTTAGTAAAATTCTTAGCGCAATCACAGTGTTAGGAAACGTAGTGCATAAACTGTTTTCTAAAATATATTCCAGTACGTTAAAAGCAGTCATACTAGGTCTTAGCATATACTTCAAAACATTTATTTCTTGGTAAAGTTCTAGGGCACCAATGTCCGTTTCATTTCTACTACTGTCAGACAGTTTTAGTTGTAGGTCTTTGCAGTTATTTAAAATGGCTTCATCTTCAACTTCTTTTAAACCGTGCACATTATAAAAAAATTAAACATGCTACTGTGTTCTTTTAAGTATTAGGTCAAATCTATTATTTAAGGAACTTAAAGCCGTGTCTATTACAATCAAATAAAAATTAATTTTGAAATTTATTTCGGGAGTATGCACACTTTCATCTGAATGTTGATACTGAAATTGGGTTTTCTTTTTTCTTCGTCGGACAGTGAAATTATCGAGAAATTTTGGTTCTACCTCCATCTCTTCACCTTTTTGTTTTGCAGTATATTTACAGTTGAAAAAATGTGATGAGATTATTTATTAAGTCCAAATATATTCCAAGATTTAACGTTGGCTGTTGGATCATTTTACTTACAACATTAATTTTTGACAAAATTTCATGCCAAACTGCAATACAGCAAATAAATTTAAAAGATTAAATTTTGGCTGCTAAACACTTGGTTTGATGGCGCGTAGTAGAATCTTTATTTGAATCTTCTGCAATATCTAGTAATGCGTCGTGAATTTCAGGAAGTTAAAATCGCAAAGGTAAAACTGCATCAATTCTACTCTCCCACCTTGTTTGCGATATAGGCTTTAATGTTAAACTTTGTATGTGAGTTTCTAAAACTCCCATCTTTGTGTGGACGAAGAAAAAAATACAAACAGCTCTTGAACTGTATTAAAAAAATCAACAGTTTCGAAATTAATTTTTGCAGTGTCATTAACTACAAGGTTCAGACTGTGTGCTGAACAAGGCACGAGGATTGATGTTTAAAATTGTTCTCTGTAAACCGTTGTGAACCCCTCTGATATTCGCTCCATTGTCATAACCTTGACCACGCATGTTGTAAATGTTCAAATTTAGATCCTCCGATTTTGCTATAACAAATTCACTTAACCCGTCACCTGTCGAATTTGTAATAGGGCAAAAACCTAAGAAATGTTCATGGACTTCTACCTATCTAGATGTGGTGTTTAGTTTTACGATACGAATGATTATCGTTAATTGTTCCGTGTGACTAGCATCGGGTGTGCAGTCTAATATTAAAGAGAAATATTTTGACTCTTGTACCATTCCCAAAATAGATTCTTTTATTTCATTTGACAATAAATTTAGGGTTTCGTTCTGAATTTTGTCGCCCAGTAAGTAGGCATATATTTCAAACTTTTTGAAGTTTTATTTCGTCTTACGTGGGCTGACCTAGTAGCATCGAATTTAGACACCATTTCAACAAGTTTTAAAAATGCCCGTTATTGGCATCAAAAAGATTATTTGATTTTCCACGAAACGCGAGATTTTGAGGAGCCAAAAATTGTATGAAGTATATAATTCGTTCTATCACGTCATACCAATGTTTTTTTTCAATGTTATAAACTTCTTGTTAAATGTTGTCTATAGTTGTTTGGGTCTTAAATGCTGTTGCTAGTTTTATCCATTTGTTGCAATTTTTAATGTGTATTGAACTTTTTTCATGCCTGGATAATATCAACGATAAATTTTGCCAGTCAGCTGAACCTTGAGTGACTAAAGTATGGCTTATGCTCTCTGTAAATAATTTACAACAAAAACAAAAAACTGAATTTTTCAATACCGAGTACAATAACCAATTTCTTTCGCATTTCTCCCCATTTGGCAATGTCCTATAATAATATACGTCAGAAAATTTGCGTCCCTTCTCATCGGCAGGATAGTTACGTCTTTTTACTTGCTTAGGTTGATTTTGTACCTAGATTTGAATAGAGTGATTTGATAAATTATCTGGCCACATACCAGGATCATCACTTATTATATCTTTGGCAAGTTCGGGTGGGAAAGGGGCTGTTACATGCTGATGAATTTCCTCTTGTCCGTCTCCTAATTCTTGCTCAGTTTTTTCTGCAATGTCTTCAGACGATTGTTGCTGGGCTTTACTGGTAGACGTAGATGGCCGGAGATGTTCTTGAATTTCCTCTTCTCCCTCTTCTAACTGCTCCTCAGTTTTTCTTCAATGTCTTCAGAGGACTCTTGATCGGCTTTACTAGTAGATGTAGATGGTTGCGGGTGTTGTAATTTCAAATATTTTTCTAATGCCCCAGCTTATTTTTCCACATTTTTCCGTTTTTCTAGTTGATTTTTTCTATGTTGATAACCAGATTCTTGTTTTCTCGGCATTGTTCAGCTGCAATAATTAAATGTCTGAAAGCATAACAAAGTAAAGAAATGAGAAAAAATTAAAAACGAATTTCAGCCCCGAATAAAAATAATTAAAAAATTGAAAATTATTTGATTACCTACTTACATTTTCCGCTTTTGTCTCCGTACTACTTCTATTGCAACACTCAACACAACTTGCACACTTTATCACTTGAATGCGGAAATGACAATGAACCCGAAAATGTTATTTTCTCCCTAAGAGAAATAGAACTAAAAATAAATCGAATTGCTGCAGTCAAAACAGTAATAAATAATCGTTTTAAAGATTCGTCGTGCTTAATATTTGTTTACAAAGTTTTCGGGTGTGTGATCGTGTTTATCAATATAAGACTGCTCGGTTTACATAATCAACTCGGTAGGAATGACATTTTATTTTTCACTCTTTGAGAGTTTTTATTCGATACGGAGACTCAGTAATAGAAGAATAAAACATATCGAATTCCCTTCGTGTTGCCCCTAAACGGACTGTTGCCCGTGTGCGGTGCACACACCGCACACTGGGGCGGCGCGCCCCTGCATGGATATAACATGTGTAGTATTATAACTATTCACTAAATCTTATTAAAGACTCATGAAACATACGCATGTTTTAGTAAATGTAATAAAATAGTATTTCACAATAACATAAAGAATAATAAAACAAAAGTCGTGACAGTAATTTTTAATCATAATAAAACATAGACGTTTCACATTACACAAGGTGAGTTTTTTCCAGATTATTCAGAGCAATGCAGAATATCATTTGATTCAACAGTTTAACCGAACACACTTATAATAAATAGCAACAAAACTCTATAAACTACGTTACATAAGTATGGTTAAATCTACGGTGGATATTTAATGTCCGTTCAGATTTTTCTAACAATGCTTGACTAATTCTATCAACTTCTTTTAAAGTTGGCTATTGGAATTGAAAATTTTTCATTTTTCGTTTTTTTGTGGAAAATATAGACGCACTTGTTTTTCAACATTTTGGTTGGGATTAACTTCTTCGGTATTTTTGAAATGTATTGTTTGATTGTTAAGGGTGTTTATAATTTTATCTAAGTCTTTCAAAATCGAGCGTGCTTGTTCATCATCTATGTCCGCTCTATCAGTTAACCCTATAATTAAGTCTGCTTTTCTTTTAATTGCATCAACGCTTGATGCAAGTGCGGAATTTTTTATAATATCAACTTCTAATATTTCACCGATTTCATTTGCATTACTAGTACAGGGGATATTATTAGGCAACAAATTTTCTTTATTAGTTAATTTGGCACATGCATGTATGTGCTTGCAAATATTTAATTTTATACCATTGTCCAAACATGAGCATTTAAAACTATGAATACATATTTTACATATTTTACAGTCGTTACACATTACACGGTATTGCCACCATTCGTTCTCTTGCTTTATTATCAGATACTGCTGAGCGGAATTTGATGATGAAGTTACCAACCACCTTCGGGTCGTGTCGGATACACGACGGCCATGTTCAACACTGTGGCGAGACTCTCGTAACTAGAGTGCCTTGATATGTCAAATTTATAGCAGAGGAAAGTGTGGACACGATTATCATTCTCTTTTATGTTATGAATTTAAGGAAATCAGCTGATTATCAAAATGGCATTTGAACAAAAGGCGTTCGTCAAAGGGGGACTTTTTTTTTGTTTAACATCATCACATAACAATTCGTCATTCTGACAATAGCTATTAACATATCTAGGAATGTTATGAGTATCATAACTGCCGCAGATGTATTGAAATCCGAGCTCGCAGAGCGAGGATTTTAAAACATCTGAGGCTGTTATGATTCATAACATCCGTGATTTGTTCAATAGTTTATCGGTTGCTGTATGGTTATGGTTGCCATGTACGGTAATGGACTATTACCGTACAGATCAGTTATGATTTAGTTACCAGCCTACTTTTGTATATGGAAACAAGGGATTAATATCCTGCAACCGATAAATAGTATTTAACATGTACCGTTACGGCCAACTCAAAGTGCACGGCAGATTTTTAGCTTGTAATACGATATTCTAATCATAGACGTCGAGTTTTGACGTTTACGTTTGTCATCAACTGTCATAGAACTGAAAACTCGAAATATTCCCAGACATTTGTCAGAAACAGAGAAAATGCGAGCTATTAAAACACTGGAAGAGAACTGGTTGCTGAGTCGAGCCGCAGCAGATGTGCATATGAGCAAGAGCTGCATTTTCAAAATTAAGAGTCGTTGGCAGCAGAGACTTCTACAAGAAAAGTTTTTTTTAACACCAGAGAACAAAGAACGAAGAGTACAGTTTGCAACCGACTATTTGAATGAGATCGACGAATTTTGGAACACGACTGTTTTCTGAGATGAAAAGGTATTTCAATCATTTACCAATTGACGATTAAGGGTGTATAGACCACAAAATTCAAGATTTGAGAAGCAATATTATGTTCTAGGAGTAGTGGACGATTCTCCGTAAACGTATGGAGATGGATCAATGCTCACGAATCTGGGGCATGCTATAGAATTAATGGTCGACTGAATGCTGAAAATTATCGCAACATTTTACAAAATGTAATGCTGCCATCTGTAAAAAAGGTCTTTCCTAATCAATTTACTTTTCAACAGGCAAGATATTACCTAATTAATTAATTTTGTTTATGTTAACGTATTTGATAATATTATTTTCACAGGATAACTGTCCTGTGCATACAGCAGAGATTGTTCATTGATGGTTTGATGAGAATGATATCAATTTATTACCATGGCCTGCAAGAAGTCCGGACTTGACATCGAAAATGTTTGGGGGTATTTAACTACAAAAATTTATACCAGGAATTTTGCAACAAACCCACGCCGATGAATTATGGAAAACAATTCGAAATGCTTGGAAGGAACTGAGAGAAGGATACAATATGGAAACATTGGTCAACTCTATGCGAAACAAATTGCAAAGCGTAGTAGCAATTGAATATTGATACATATTTATTAAATACATATTATTAAATAGTTTGTTTACTTGTGAAACTTTGCTAAAATACAAACATTAAAAAAGTAATACCTATTATTATAATCACAGGCAACGCCACTGGAGAAATCCTCATTTAATACGCCGAAAAATCGCAAAAATAACCATAGTAACAAAAAACCGTGCACTTTGAGGTGTCCGTAACTGTACAGCAAAGCCATCTCTAGGGAAGCTATAGATGAAGAATCAGCGGGAATTGTCATAAATGATGAAACAGTCAATAATGTGAGATACGCAGATGACACAATTCTGCTAACAAACAACCTCATAGACTTACAACACTTGCTTGAAAAACTGAATGACAGTTGTAATGATTACGGATTAAAAATAAATCTCGATAAGGATAAATGGATGGTAATTACAAAGTCCCCACCGGCGTCCGTCCCCACAGAATCAAGGAAATTTAAGAATCGATAACGCCAGTATAGAAAGAGTAGAGACCTACAAATACCTCGAAACTTGGTTAGAACAAACAGGAGATCAAACAACGGAAATAGGAGCCCGAATAGAAACGGCCAGATCATCGTTTGTAAAATTGAGAAAGTACTTTGTAGTAGGAACATTGAACTTCTTATGCGGATGCTTCGATGCTACGTGTTTTCCACCTCACTCTATGGTGTGGAAACGTGGTCACTTAAGAAAAAACATTTTGATAAAACACAAGCATTTGAAATGTGGTGTTACCGCAGAATGTGGCGTATACATCTAAAATTCAACTGAAAAATCACCCATCTCAATCAATACACATTAAAAATGTAATAAAAATGTAAAGTTTGAAAAAAAAATCGTTAGACCCGTTTTTGAAACACAAGAGTAAACATCATACTTTCGGTGTTGCAATTTTCGTCAAAAACTTGCTGTCTCATCTAGATAGTACACAAAACTTATATATGAAGTTTCAACGCCATACCTCTTTTCGTTTTTGAGATATTCTGTTCACAGACAGACGGACGGACGGACGGACACACAGACCAATGAGCAAAAACATATTTTTTGAGTTCAGGGGACTCTAAAACGTGAAGATCTGTTGAAAACTCAATTTCGAATTTTTGGGGTGAATCCAATACTTCTTTTGTGTAAATGGAAGTAAAACTCGTCTGCAAAATTTAACAGTGTGTTATTTACTGAATGGTTAGTTGTACGTAAAAAACCTGTATAATATTTGTTGTAGAGAATTTCCTAGCCTTCATTTTTTGTTATCACTAAAAAAGTCATACGACCCAAAGAAAGCGAGATATTTGCAAAAAACTTATTTCTGTGACCTTTGACCTTGAAGAACTCAAAACGCAAGCGAGATATCGATGGGGACTTTTGAGACATTATTTGTAATGTCAAAATAAAGGTGTATGCAAAATTTCAGCTCACTTGGATTTTTTCGGCAGGCGGATCCTAATGTACTGGACTATACTTGAAAGCACTCAAAACATAGCGTGGAAGTAGTGCAACTGCACGGGTTCTGCCTCAAAATGTGTCACTGCGCAGGTTTTCTGCACAGGTATCTGCGCAGGTTTTCTGCACAGATATCTGCGCACGTCTGCGCTGAGTTTTTGCGCAGGTTTTTGGCGGGAAATTTAAATTCTACGCAGATTTTTGGCGGTACATTTAAATTCTGCGCAGGTTTTGGCGAGCAATTCAAATTCTGCGCAGGTTTTGGCGGTAAATTCAAATTATGCTTAGGGTTTTGGTGGGAAATTCAAATTCTGCGCTGGGTTTTGGTAGGAAATTCAAATTCTGGGCAGGTTTTTGGCGGGAAATTCAAATTCTGCACAACATTTTGGTGGTAAATTCTAATTCTCCGCTGGACAAATGAACCAATTTAGATTTTGCTGTAAATTCTGCGCAGGTGTTAATATAGGTTTTATAAGCACAACAGTGTAATAAAACGACAATTGCAAATATACTTGTGTTTATTTGTCTAAAACGTACATGTATAAAATTCTTACAAATATATTATGCATCAGTCAATTATTGCGCTAGAGATGTTGTTGTCATCTCTGTCTGGGGGTGTTACGATCTCCTCGAAGACAAGTTTTGTGCTGCTTCCACACTTGCCACCCGAGATGATGTAGTAGGGACGTCCTTCTAATTGTTGTACGTCTGCGTCTGTTAGGCAATCGTAGCGTGCCAGTAGAATGAATCGGAGGTTGTCTAATTCTACTGCCACTTTATTGCCGTATTTAGTCGAACACCGATACACATTTATTATTAGGTATTTTTCGCCAACCTTCAAATCTCGAACATTTTCCCACTCTTTAACCTCATTTAGGTTGCAAAGTTTCTGGTTGAAATCTGCCATGTTTGGGAGAGAGCGCGTACAAGAGAATGATAGAAATGCTGCAACGCATCAGGTTTATATAGCACCGATGAAAATTAAATGATGAGTCATCACAGCATGTGGTAATTTAGACGATATTTTTAGCATCAATCCAGCTCTTGTGCTGATTAGAAAATCCAAGCCATTTTACAAATACCTTGTTAGGTTTTCGTTTTATTACAAGTTCAACGAGATGAATGTCTGGATATTTAACTTTTTGAAATTCGAGATCGTAGAAACATCCTCGAATAGGCCGATTGGAAGCATATTTTAGTAGATAGGTAATAGAATTAGTTAATTTAACTTGATCGATTGTGAATATTTCATTAGTCCAGTTGGGCGTATTTCTTTATAGAATATTGTTCGATATTTGCTAATTCCCACAGGATCGCCAACTTTAAATTTGACATTACTTAAATCTGTCCTTTTTATATGATTATAGGCTTGATTGAGAATTTCCTTCTCATTACTCTTATTCACATCAACAGGTCTTTTACCAATTGTACTAAGTTTTTTTGTGATTGTAGGTGTGACTGATTTCAGATAATAGAGAAAGCCATTTGTGAGAACTTTGCAAACTAAATATTTTCTACGTAATAGATTTAAGTGTACGATTTACTCTTTTAACGACACACGCTTTTTTGAGCTAAATGTTGAAAAATGGTTAATTTTCAATTTATTCATTAGTGTTTGAAAATCTTTATTGAAAAACTCTTTACCCTGATCTGTCTGCAAGTTCTTCGGAATTCTACCGCTTTCAGGTAGTACTTTTTCAGTTGCACTAGCAACTTCCTTAGAGGTTTTTGTTTTTACAAGCTCTAGCCAAACATGTTTGGAAAATACATCTATAATTACTAAAATATATCGATAACCTTTATTTACTTTAGAGTATGGTATCACTTCTACTAAATCGGCCGGATGAAGATCATCCAATCCTTTTACTATTATACGACACCTTCGAAAATGTATTCCCGTAGGCTTATGCATCTCGTCTACTATTTGAGCCTTAATCGAACTGTTTATTTTCTTCCGGGTCATTTTGAACCTCTCTAAATGGGACACTTTCACTAACTGAAGGTTTAGGCAGAGGTTTAGTTAGTTTTAGTGAAAAGTAAAGATGATCAATTTCAGAATGAATGTCTGCAATAATTTCATTTGCTATTTCTATATTTGTACTAGCAGAATTTTGATGTTCGGAAAGTCGGTAAATAATCTTATTAAGTTCTTTGTTAAGAAACGCGTTGTTGACAGCATTTTGCAGGGGCGAACTGGGACTAATATGCCCGGGATGCTGGGTGCCTGGGGGGCCCGCGGTCCGCACGAGGTTGTGCGGTATAGTTCGGGCCTGGGGCGAAGCCCCAGCCGCCGGAGACACTACCATCGAAGCCGAAATTTCTTTTCGCTGGTGCGATACATTTTATGGCTAAAACTCTATTTAAGGACGCGATTAACAGGCGCCAACTAGTAACTACCACCTACTAATAACACTACCTGAGCGCGCAATTCAAATCTTGCGAAAATTATATTCGAGGAAGGCCTACGACCAATAATGTAACTCGCAAGTACCAAATTGTCACTCGGAACCTGCGAGCTTGTGAGTGAATTTGGCAAGGGACAAGGTGGTGGTCAGCGGCGAGTCTCAATGTACTGAACATGTTGATTGAATCATGCATTGCATAACTTTCTAATAATCATCTTATTGAATAGGTAGATATATTGATGTATATTTTATATTTTATTACAGCCTTTCGTGATCCATTGGTATTAATGTTTTAGGTTTATAGTAACAACAAACTACATATTTTCTTATTTTTCTCATCTTCTCCGTTTCGAAAGACTAGGCTTTCATTCTCAAAAAGATTAAGACATAAAAACAGAAATAGAATCATCAAAAATACTTCATAAACAAACAATATATAAATATATATGGATGAATCTATATACATCCTCATTGTGTAAGTAACATAATTTTTTTTTATAAAAATTTAGACTGGGATTATTATTGTTATCTATACTGTTAAAGGTGATTAGCTCCACTTTGTGTGCCCAATTTATGTTATATTATATTATAATTGAATTTTAATTTATTTAATTGCCTTATTTATGTATTTTGGACATTCAAAATTATTTTCTGCTAGCCCCAGAGATACACTTGACTGAAAATCAGATCGGATTCTTTTTAATCTAGATTGCTTATATTCTGAAATTTGATGTTCCTATATTATTGTGGCAACTCAAAACTTCTGTCAACTGACACTGCAAACTAGTTTTGAAAATTCAATTACAAATACTTCATCGTTACATTTGTCATACGACAATCTCAAATAGTAAGTACTTCCTTAATTAAAACTAACAATGCCACCAACATAAACAGTGCCAAGCGAATGACAGGCCGGCCTAAATTTCTTGTCCATCACAGAATGTGTCAAAAGTCGGTGTCTGAGTTTGTAGGGGCCGCAACTGTACCTTAGTCCTACTTAGAATTTTGCCGAGACTAAGGAGTTCCAAACCTAGCAAGGGATCTTTTACATGCTACACATCGTAGTAGCATGGGATCCACGACTTTACATCACTTTCGAATGATGGCATTCTGTAGAGGCGTTCATCCGCATTTTTAAATTTTTAAAAACCTCACCGGGATCGGGGATCGAACTCTTGACCCTTAGATCAGTAGCCAGATTGCTTACCACTAAGCTATGGAGCCCGGCAATTTATATGTAACTTTAACCCTTTTATTATTACAAACATTTATTTTTAAAAACTTATAAAAGGGTTTATTTCTTAATTTCAAATTTTACAAAATTGCATTACATCATTTTGGTTCCTCCTTAGTGATCTAGCTTATTTTTTTCTGCCCAACACACTATTAAAGCTTTATAATTTGATTAATACGTACTATGTTAAATAGTATATTTCGGAAAAGTATTTGTAATTAACTTCCAATTTCATTTCATATATTAAATTAAGTTAAAATCCTACTTTTTCTCAATTAGCTTCATTTAATTAAATTATAAATTCTATTTCCTTTCTTTTCTAAATTAATCTTAATAATTTTGATATCCATTTCACATCTAAATTCATCTTTATAATTTTTAATACTGTATTCTTTAAATCTTATTAATGTGATTTTTAGACTCCTGTACCAATATCATAACAATACATTATATATTACCAATTGAACTACTTCAACAACATTTTACTGAGGAGTTTGCTGCCACTGTCAACGCAAGGCCTTGTTCTCTGCTTTCCGGCTGTCAATCGCGGCCCGCGCTATTTCAAATACTAATCGAGTGGGGTTTGTGTTTTTTATACACAAAGAAGTATTTACATCAATAAGATATTTCCGGTGCTGTAGGATCTTGGGGCTCCTAAAGAGCCATTTTTAATTATATTTAAATAATACATGGATTACAAATTAATTGCTAGGCGGGGGCCGCGGGGCCAAAATGTGCATGTGTGCCCTAGTGGTGTTGCATTTTAGTTTAAAGCCTGCAGGCCCGGACAGCTCAAGGGCCCGGGATGCGATCGCATCCCGGCATCCCTAGCCAGTCCGCCCCTGGCATTTTGTTCATATAGAGGTTGTGCAAGATTGGCCAATCGTTTATGCTGGAGATTGAAATATTCATAGTCATCGCAAAAGTACAGATTTCTGCGCTGAATGTGGCGACCGAACTTATCTCTTGACATTGTCGAATTGGCTTTATTCAATGATTCTTGCTTCTTTTAACTCTTCTATTATAAGTACTAACAATTTCATTTTTATGATTTGTGTGACCTGATGGTTGAGAGGCATACAGTGACTTTAATCGATCGACTAATAACTCGTTCGGACCATTCCAGTAAACATAATCCAACGGTTTATTGCTAATTTGTTTATACATTTGTTGCATACCTTTACCAGAACGATTTTTAGTCCTTAATGACACCGATGATGGGGACGATGGCGATGATGATGACTGGTCAGATTTGATAAATTTCTTGTATTTCGTTTGGTTGAAATCTATCTTCTGCACATTTTTATCAAAATTTCTATGCGCTGCATTTGTTCTGTTTATGATATCATTATAATATGCTCTATCTGTCGGCGTTGGAGTTATTTGAGGATCATTTGTAAATAGTAATTCGTACAAACCAGGTGTACCTTCATAGCACACATTTTTAACAATTATATCTGAACCCTTTATATCTAGCTCATCTCCACCAAAATAAAATTGGTTTTTATCAAAATTATATATTTCCATATCTCCCTAGATTTGGTCTTTCTATAAGATAATTGCTTACATATTTCCTAGGAAGTTTATCATACTGTTTTAAGAAAGAACTTGTAGCTTGCTATGCTGTGAGACGGCTGAAATTTGCTTGCTATAGTCGTATTAGGATCATCTTCGGCAGATTCAAACAATACTTCATCAGTCGCAGTCGGTTTTGCTGTAAGTAATTCTAGTTTTGAAGGTTTTGATATATTGATATATTCATCGTCATCATCATTATCCGCGTCATAAGGGCGTTTAGTTTTTCTTTTAAGTTTATATTTATCATCACCATAATTGTATTTAACTTTCTCTTTTTTTTTCAATTTGAAAGGCTTAACTTGTGATGGGGGATTCTCTTTTTATTTATCTCTTTTGCAACACTTTGCATTTGTTCTGTAACAGGTTTAAAAAAATTACCGAAGAGCTGTTGTTCCACCAACTTATCCCCCTTAAGAGCTCGAACTTTCTGTCTTATCATGTTTTTGGTTTTAATAAGTTCTGCCGCTACATTTGTTTTCATTATTGGCACAATTATGTAAACAGACAAGTAGACAAACAGGTAGACAGGTAGATAGCTAGACAGGTAGACAGATAGACAGGTAGACAGATAGACAGGTAGACAAATCGACAGATAGACAAGTAGACAGCTAGACAGGTAGACAGCTAGACAGCTAGACAGGTCGACAGTTAGACAGCTAGACTGGTAGACAGGTAGACAGCTGGACATGTAGACAGGTAGACAGGTAAACAGCTAGACAAGTAGACAGGTAGACAGCTAGACAGGTAGACAGATAGACAGGTAAACAGGTGGACAGGTAGACAGCCAGCTAGACAGTTAGACAGTCAAGTAGACAGGTTCAAACCAGTTCACACGATAAAAGCTTTCCATCAAATAATAGATACCAGAATTGTTAGATGTATATATACGAATCAAATTCATGACGATAATGACCATTCTTTAAATCACTATCTTTGTCTATTAACAAAAATCCGTGTTTATGACTATTCCAGCAATAAGCGCACATTTCTTTAAATTGTTTATAACTCATGTCGGTATTAACATGATCTCGGTAAACCTTCTGTAAATTGATATCGTCTTGCTTAAACAGCACCAACATGTTAGCATTATTGCAAATAAGATGTTTAGGAATACATGCATATGTTTGACAAAGATAGAAACAGTCTATATTTTTATGTCCACCTATGCTAAAATATTCTCTCATAACGTCCTGTTTGCCGCACGCAATGCCATCAAAAATAAAAATGCTGTTAGATTTAGCTTGGTCAGGTGGTACAATGTTCACGCCTCGCTCACTCGCGTTTTAACTCTACCCCACTGGTGACTAAAGAGTAGCTTTACGCACTTGTATCGTAAATTACTATATTGACATTATACAAAAGAGGGCAATTTATATTAAAATACTTAATTAAAATCAATATTTGAAAGTTCTGCACATTTAAAGGCACAGCTGTAGTGTGGCTGGAGCAGTACATATCGATGTGTAGCTTTTAAAACAACAATTCCAGGATAGTAGTTAATGGATACCCAATTAACTGATTTAGTTCAAAATAATTGTCCAAATAATGAATAAAGTTTTGAACTTTCAGATTTGTTTATTTTTTATTTAAATGGCCAGGTTGCTTATTAACGACTGCGTTGTACCTGAATATATATTGTACTGGCTCCAAGTTGCGGCGCCATAAATATGAACTGACTCTTACAACGTGTCGTCTTTAGTTACTTTTTAATAGGCTTTTAATTTTGATTATTAATTTTTAACACAGTGGGCCGTTATAAATTTGTTAAGATACTCGTTGCAGTGCCTTTAATATACTATGAACATTCAATTCAAGTTATTTTAATATATTTTTAATTTAAAAATTTGCTCTATTTTGAATTAGAATATCAATATTTTTTATTAGAAATAGCTCCTGAAAATCAAGGGTGGATTTCTTTATCTAGTAATCTGATTCCTGAAAAATTTATGTTCTTATATTTCCAATATCATTCGCAAAAGTCACAATAACTTATGTCAACCAAATGTCAAAACAGATTTGAAATTCAAATGACAAATACCCAATCGTTACAATGGTACACAACAAGGCAACAAGGTAACAGTTCAGTTTAGCATGAAACGCTGAAACCGGGGTTTTTTTGAAATCCCTATAGAAAAAGGCCATACAGAACAAAAAGTAAGTACAGAGAAGTCGGCGGAAAGGCGTTACAAAAATCCATCAGAAATTCCGAAAAACACGAAAATTACCGGCGAAATGGCATAAAAACGTCATTTTAATTCGCTGCGCACGCTACGCAGATTGTAGCTCGAATATGTAACCAAAGCTCGAAAAACACCAGGGGTGGCACCTATTGATTTAAAATAAATAGATATAATGAGGGAAAACTCCAGTATAGTAGACCACAACCTTTTAGTGGGTACTAAGTACACACAAATCTTAAACTGCAGCTAACCTAAAATAGCTCCTGGGCATGAGACAGAAGTAGTCTACGATACTGCATGTTAGCCAAAGTATTTACTAGAGGTCTCTATACTTTTATACTCGTTGGGACTGCGCCACTCCGTTTAGGGTATTTTAATGACAGTTGGCAACGTAGCTATCGCTGGAAGTGTCAATTGTGTTAGTTAAGGTACATTTTAGTTTGGTATTTACTTGCTGAAAATATACATTTTTTTCTTCTTCCGACAACAGATTCGAGTTCAGCAGGCCGTAAACCATAGGAAT